>UELX01003656.1:0-22135 GCA_900480035.1 Eupelmus urozonus
CCTCCCCGGCGGGGAATCGAACCCCGGTCTCCCGCGTGACAGGCGGGGATACTGACCACTATACTACCGAGGACTTGAATGCTGGAGAATTAAAAGCCATACAAGTAAGCGACTACAGCGCCACTCTCCAGTAGGCTCAGACATGCTGTCTTTTATGAGCGTCCCTGAGGTGAGAAAAAAATTCTATGTTAGAATTTGAATTTATTTATCATAAATTGTTTAAAAATATAATTATTATCAGTATAAACGTATACCTAATTTTCCTGATGTTTATTTTTAAAGTCCAGATTTAGTCATCTTTGTTTGCCGCGCCGAGATAATTTTCGTTGTTACAATGATGAAAAAGCATATTAAGTAATAAGCAAACAGACTGCATTCATAACAGTGATAATATTTACTTTTTTAACGGATATAAATAAATAAAAACAAACTAAAATCAAAATTCTAGTTGAAACCATCACCGTCCAATAATTAGACCCAAAACACCAATCGAGCCACTTAAAAAACTAACATCAATTTACTCCAGAATGCAAAACAAAAAACAAAATTCATCCACGAGTCCGTACCCCTGAAACAAGCAAAAAAAAAAGTCCAATCGCGCGCGTTCCAGAGTAAACAGCACGCGTATACTAAAACCTGCCGAAATGCGCGCGCACAGAGGCATCGCTTACATATAGAGGGGCAAAGGCAAAGCCGTCGCGCGTCGGCCTAGTAGGCAACGGGGCGCGCACACGAGGTTATATAAAAGCGCGTCGCACTCTAAAGGCCAGCGGCAATCGAGCGTCGAGTGTCGAGGCGAGAAAGAAAGAGCAGAAGAAGCGCCGGGCAACCTGTTAATTCGCGCGTGTCCCTAAACTCCAGTCAAGTGTGAGCCAGTGCGGGCCCCGCAGCGGTTCGACCCTCGCACCCCTCCGCCCCAAGGGTTGGCTTTTACTTTCGGCACCGGATCAAATATCAAAGGGGCGCAACCATGAGGACCCTCGCATTGTTCGTCGCCGGTAAGCAACAGTTCTGTAGATCGATGAATATGGTTATAGTCTTTAATTAGTGTCTTGATCAAAGATCCGAGGAGTGATGATTTTTGAGTTGTAAAGCGCGGATGCGTGACTCGCTGGAGGGCGATTTATAATCTCGATTGTTAGTCTTTATTTTTTTGTTTTTTTTTTCGTCGAATTTCTATTTTGATGCATATTCGCAAACTAATGGCCGGCGACTTTGTATTTCGCCTTGTTCCACGTTGACTCGTACCGGATTCGTGCGGTGCCGGCAATTTTTCCTGCTCGCTCCCCCCGGGGTTGTCGAGTGAGCAGTGCGCTTTTCAAAGTCTGTTTACCTGAGCTCTCTGGAGCTGATGAATCCGGGTTTTTCAGAGGACTACATAGCCGCGCGCGGTATAAATCTGCATGAATCACATTTAAATTGAATGGGAAAATTTAAGTTTCTGCGGCTGTTTATTTTTATTGGGAGGCGAGATTAGTTTTTCGCTTTTTTTTACAACGTGTGCTTTGATATGTTGACGGGTACGGTGTTTAAAGTTTGATTTATACGTCGCAGTGCATGTTTAACGTTATTTATTCATCTTAATCGATATTGCAGGCGCGCGCGGACGTTTAAAATTGAATAATAGACCCATTAATAATCCGATTCTTATGCAAGCCAATAACCGTCGTCGTTAACTTCACTATAAACCACATTTATCATATACTACATTATTTTTTCCTCTTTTTTTTTTTATCAATGATAAATCCTCGGATGCAGCGTGTTCAATCCGCTTATCACTTCTCCTTCTCCCTGTCTTCTTAAACTCGGATCAAGCGAACCACGAACGCGTCGAAACTCGACCTTATCAGCGACACGCGATTAATCTTCGATATAATAGCCCCAGGCGCGATGAATCACTGCCGGGGCCAAAGTTCGTTTTGAAAATATAATTTCATTCATATACTCGGTTTTAATTTTAAGCGCGCGGAAAAAATTAAACAACAGCGAGAGCTGTATTATTTAATTGTATATATGAGCGCGGCGCGCCTCTAGCACCGCGGGCCGGCCGATGTGGTTATTCATGAAGGTCTATATATTTTAAGAGCCCGAGTGCGTGCGAGAATGCGTGAAGCCGTATTGTTTGGGCGCGGGGAAAGGTCGTTCACAGGACATTAATGATTTTTCGCTTGATTTAATTTCGCCGGAGATTTCGGTGCGATTGATGCGTCGTAGTTTTTTTCAGTTGGGATTGACTGTAGAATAAATGGATATTTTTTTTCGAGGTCGAGAGGTGAATGTATAATTGATATGTAAAAAATGTATGAATTGTCATTGGTATGGAAGCTACATACGTTATTCTGCGAGTTTACTAAGCAATTACTTTTTTTCTCTTGAGAAATAAAGGCGAGTACGGGTTTCTTGCGGACGTGACGTTCCTGCAGGCAAAATCATTTTTTAAAATTATTCATATGGTTGCTTGAAATAATGTGGTAGAAAAAAAATGACTGGTTAAGTTGATGGATATTTGTTGCTAATTTTAAAGTCGTTTAGGTTCGATGATTTTTTTTTCTGTTGTGGTCGAGACTTAATTACACGAATGCGCGATGAGTAATGATTCTAGATTATACGTATTTTGATGGACGAAAACAACAAAAAATCTGATAACAATAAGCGAGATGAAACCTTGATTCATACTCGTATTTCCAGTTCTAAACATGTTTGTTATCTTACAGGTAGAAATAATTTTGTTAGTACTTTTCTATGTAGGTCAGATATTACGTAATAAAATAACATTAATTATTAAAAGATGCCCTAAAAACGTTTTATATCAATGGTTTTCTCCGATATTATAAAATTAAACCAAAACTTCCTGCTAATAGTAAAATAGAAAACTACAATCGACACACTTTTTCAAAAGAAATGTTTCAAAAATCGATCTCCACAGTTTACAAAAAAATCATTGTTCAAGCCAACATTATTTTCACAATTGTTTAACGAGAAGCGAAAGCTGCGCAGCTATCAGCTTTCAATAACACGAGTATCAAGTTCACCCGTACGTTCACTGTGTCTTGCCAGACAAATAATAAAAAGTCACCCTAGCAACATTTAGCCGGAAAAAAAACGTTACATATCTTTAATTAATACTTTGTTCCTTTAAGTTTTTAAGATTATCTAAAAGTCATGCGCGGCTAGTTGTGCAACTAAAAGCGGAGATTGACAATTAGACTATAGATAATGCCCGAAGCCTCTTTTGTGTATACGCGGTGTGTACGGTTTCCTTATCCAAACACCGAGAAATCTATATCAAACAAAAACAAAGATGTTAAATTTTCGTTACTCACAAATAATTGTGTCATCTCGGTTTTTCTTCTAAACGATAGGTACACCCGAGCGTTATATTTTTATATTCGTTATCGTGAGTGGGGGTTAGCTATCTGAAGATAAATGTTCAACATCAATGACCCTTGGGTCAATATTTTACGCGGCTTATGATTATGGATACAGCAGCACTTCGCGGAGAAAAAATTTTCTTGGAATATCAAGTTCTTGTCTAATTATTTGATATGTTTTAAATGAAACTAATTTTTTTTTTTAGTGATTTTTTTATTACTTTGAGTTGATACAGCAAAATTGATAAAAATGTTTTTATTTATGAAAAGTAGTATGGAAAGTTTCGATAGATAAATTCTAATCGCATTTACATATTACTTGTAGTTTTAAATAAAAATAGAACACTGTGAACTATCGCAATGATTAACGCAAGAGTTTCAAGAAAACGGCAAGGCAGCGAAAGAAATGCAGCTATTAATTACAAGATATTTTCTATCTATATGATGAAACTTTCTTTTAAGCTGTTATTTATTTGTTAATTATGCATCTAATAATTTTTTCAAAAAAAATAAATGGTAAAAAAATAATTTGTATAAATAACTTATTTCAAATTGCCTTAAAATCTTTTCAAAAAACTACTGCCCAACAATATTCAAACCAACGTATATGCAAAGTATTGCCTATCACAATGAAACCACCCCAACAACTCAAAAAACTTCAACAACTAACCATCCTTCAACTTCTAGTCGGCTGCTCCATCGTCCTGAGCGCGGCCCAGCTGCCCACGTCGCTCGACGACCTGCCCAAAATAAACAACTTAGACGACCTGAAGAACCTCAGCTCGGCCCTCAACAACATCAACCTCGACGACCTGGCGAAGAACCTGACCGCCTCGGGGGTGCCGCTCGGCGAGGCCGAGGACGTCATGAGGAAGAAGTGCGAGAAGAACGGCGGCAAGGGCTCGTACGAGGTGGCCAAGCAGGGCGCGATCGACCTGCACACGTGCCTCAGCACGCTGATCAACACGACGCAGCTTCAGATAGACATGGCGAAGGCCAGGCCGAACGGTGACCTTGACGTTGTCTTCAAGAAGGAGTGCGAGAAGAAGCCGAGGTTGAAGGGATGTATAACTAACTTCACGACGGCTATTGATCCTTGCTTAGAGCCTATCGAGCGAGAGAATAAGAAGATCGTTCATACTATTACCGATAAGATTCTCAACTTCGTTTGCTTCAAGGAGGGTGATCGTATTGCTCGTAAGTATATGTTGAGCTTGAGAAAAACGCGGCAAACTAAAACGTGTATAGTCGGTACTTTTTTCATTACTTTATTAAGGGTTACTAGCTATTATTAATGATTTTAAAACACACTCACCAATTATTACGATCCGACGTCTTCGTGCAGAAAATTACAGCATCCGTTCACAATCACATTAACTCGCCAAGTACACTTACCTTGATGAAAGGTATAATCCTCACGCGACATTAGCACGCGCGCGAGAAAAGCCGGAAAGAAACTGGGTGCGATTGAATTTTTGATTGCTTTGTCTCTCGCGATCACCGGCGTCTGCTATATGCCCGCAGCGCGCGTAAAAAAGCGTCTGCTAATAGAACGCGCGCTTTATGTATAAGTCGAACGTAACTGAGAAATCGGTGTGTTTTTATCCTGTTATTTATTGTTTCAGTTTTCGTTGCCGCTAAGGGACCCGAGTGCTTCAAAGACAAGGCGATGGCAGTCGCAAATTGCGCTAATCAAACCTACACCGACTCCCAGGCGGCTAATAAGCTGCCTTTCGATCCGTCCAAGGGTTTGGAAGGTCTAAAAGAGATCAAGGAACTGCCTCGTCTTGTTTTCGACGACAAAACTTGCACGTAAGTGATATACTTCATATTTAGTAAATTTCAAAATTTACAAATCGTTTATAATGTATTAAAAAAAAATAAACATACACAATTACTAACTTAAAAATCGTTCAATCTCAGGGCCATGGACAAACTGCAGACCTGCGTAGTCAAGGAGCTGGAAGGCTGTGAGGACCCAACGCCCGCCAATCTTTTAGATTCAATCTTCAACTACATCAAAAAGGTGACACCCTGCCAGAAGATGCTGTCCGACATGCCCAGTGCCCAGGCCCAGACGATGGCCAAAGGCTCGGCGACGCAAAGCAGCGTCGGCGTTTTCGGATTTCTAATCGCTTTGTTCGCCGCCCTGCACTGAATTTAAAAAGAGCAATGTTATAAACAATCGCCGCCATGTCTTCCCTGTACGCGATCGGTTTGCAGCTTCTTACTGACTCGACACTGTGATTTTATACATGACGACGATTGACCGAATAAATATATACGGATGCTTACTTTTTTCTTTTCGTTAGGAACGGATTTTTGTAGGCTCGATTGCCAGAAGGAATGCTTATGTTCGTAATGACGTAAAATGTTTATTATGTATGTAGAGATAAAGTTTGTTTTATACGAGTTTTTGCCTGCCAGTTTATTATGATTTTGTTTTTGTTTTTGCGCGATTCTATTAAAGTTGATTTTTCTATCTGGAATTATTCATGACACGTAATTTTGTTGAAGAAGCTAATTCTTATTATACTATGTAATTTTTGAAATCATAAAATAAATATCTAGTTGTCTATGGATTGTAATATAATATTTAATTGTTGAAAATATTTAATAATCACGTATTGTTATTAAAAGGCAGAAAATTGTCAAAGGTGCTATAATTCTAATATTATATTATAAACCATATGCAACTTTAATCATGATTTGATCAAAATATAAAAACTAATTTAGTTAATAAAACATAAAATTAAAATTTATTTGGTAAAAATATATGAAAACATAATTTTTGACTATATACACTAACTAAGAAAACATTTTGACGATAATTATAGAACTTGCCAAAGAACAATACGTCAATAATGATCCAAGGTCAAACAGAATTAATTATTAAAGTTTAAAATAAATCTATACATGTTATCAAATTGAATTTGAAAAATCATAAGTTTATATTAAGCAATGTGATAATAGTGTTCTAAAACTTGAAACAAATTTAATATCTTTGTACTCAAAAATGTTTTTACCTCCTTATTGTACGTTCATACGCTTATATATACATATAAAAACAAGAATTTTTTAAAACATGATTATGTAGATTTACTCTTATGTAGAATTAACATTAAAATAGTGAAAACTGTGAATAAATGAATCAAGTTAAAAAATGTTATTTGATTTTTTATTTCCATTAATAATACTTATACTGGATATAATTAAACAATAAAAATATTATGGCAATAATAAATAATAATACTAATAAATATTATTAAATTAATATAACAAAATTTTTAAATAGAAATAATTCACCTCTTCTAACAATAAGAAGAAATCTTTTAATATGAAATCTTTGATTTATAATTTTTCCCCATTACTGTGAAATTATAACTATTACATTTAAACATTATGATGCTTGCAATGATTAGTTCAATCATCTTTAATCTACAAATTTATCAAATATTATTTGAGAACTACATCTATATTCTTTTTCTTAATTAATAATTTATATTAAAAATTTGACAATAACTGCATTAGTAGAAAAAAGCAACAACTTTTCCTGCACAATAGATACAAGTACAATATTTTGATTTACTGCAACTTGTTGCGCAATGATGACTCATATATTTACAATATTTATATTTACCTGCTTATTGAAACAAAGAGACATCTTTGTTATTACATTTATGATAAATTAGTAGCAAATTTCAAAGTTGGCTAAATTAACATTTGGAGATATTATTCTCTATTGCTATGTTCTCTAATTGCTACTTTGCCAAAATATAACATAATGTATGTTTAATAAAAGTTTAATGCCGAATCTCATGTAACGACAAGATAAAGATTTTTTATTTTTATTAATGTTAAAATAATTTTATTAATTTAATTAAAAGATAATTGTTTTTATTTTTTGAATTTTTTTTAATCTTATGACAAAATTAAAAAGATGTTTTTCGATTGTTTTTGAAAACAGAAACTTTAATAAATATACTTCATAGTATGGTTGTTGGAATAAAAGCCAAAATTATAATTAAAACTGATAAAAAAAAGATTTATACTAAAAGAGATACTATTCTCTTTTTATAGAATATCTTATTACTTAAAATACGGTGATTGTTGTGTTATAGATTCTAGCTGATTATGCTCTTTTACTGATAAAGTTTATTTTTTATAATTTTTAACTGTAAGCTATAATAAGCTATTTATTTATTGGTGGAATTGGTAAAATACAAAATCGGTGATCGATTTACATACATTGTGCAATTTTAATAGCTGACTCATATGAGAAAGCGGTGCTGATTGTAATATATTGTAAAATGTTATATATTTAATTATTGAAAACAAATTCTAGCTAATAAAAAATTTGTTGCATACATTTGCGTTTTCTGAAAAATTTTTTAATTAAATTTACGATAAATTCAAATAAATGAAAGTTCCATTTAAATTAAATAAATGTTACAGTATAGTATTTACATTTGTAGTACATTTTTTTCAGAGATTGATGTTTTAATGTGCAAAGCTACTTAATTCGGATGAAAAGTGTACAGATCTAACTTTTATTTAATTAGTTTCTAAACTAAATATTTATATAATAGTCATAACAATAATTTTAAGATATTTTGTTTCTTTTATTGTTAATCGAACGTCCACGTTTTACGCTAAAAACTCCGGGTCTGGATCACGGTTATTAGTTAACTTACTTTCTTCTCTTGCTTTTTATTGTTTCATCGTATAAGTTCAAACAAAATTTTTTTTTAAAGCAACAAAGATTAACAAATATTAGTTATTTGTAAAAACTTACTTTTTATTTTAATCTATTATTTTCAAAAATAATTAGAGAAGTCCATTTTTTATAATTCAATTAATATTTAATTAATTATTGAAAAAGCAAAGTTCAGTTAGATAAATAAAAAGCAATTAAAACTGTTTTTATTTAGATTACGGCGGACGTATCGGAAAAACTTGGGAATTGTGATTGTTCAAAAATGGACTTTACTACTTCACCGGTGCAATAGCTATATATGTTTTTAATAATTGTCAACTTTTCGTTATCTATAAATTTTTTCCATGAAAGAGGACCCTTGCGAGCTAAATATCTTTCATTAATACATTACAAAAATCATTTGAATTATATTCATGCATTTTTTCGAAGTGTTTATAAAAAATTGCACAACATTGTTATTCGGGAATTTTTTTCTAAAACATAACATTGCGCAATATATGACAATCATTCGGCCTCAAGTTAACCTGCGCAAAAATTGCACAATTTATGCAAACCCATTGCACATTATTAATTTTACCAATCACACCAATGCATAAAAAACCTATTACATATTTTAACAATAAATTTAACAATAATCCATACCCAACAAACCCACCAAAAACCCTGTAAAATCCAGGACAACGGCCCCTATATCCATTTCCCTCCTCCACTCCCGCCTAACAAACCTCGCAAAAAATCCTTCTACCCCCAGTGCAATAACCCCTCCGCCAGACACCTCCACCCCTAACCCTCGTCCATCAACCCTACCTCTACCCAAAACCTCCCCAGAATTCAAATCTCCCGCACTCCACCTCGCTCCTCGCCCATGTTGCAACATGGCGTCACAACCCGACCGCGCGTGCGCGCGCAGGCGCTCTATAAAATTCGCGCACTTTCGAGTCTGCAGCCACACAGCGAGTGGTGGGGGGGCCTACAGCTAAAGTAAGCGCGAGGCCGTTGCGAGCCAGCTAGTGGCGCTCTGCCTGCTGCCTCAAGCTCAACTCTCCGTCAGTGCACAACTGGAGATCGCCGCGAGAGCTGGCAGTCTCTGTCGGTGTGTGTGTGTGTGTCTTTCGTCTTTCTCTGCTCTCGTGTCTCTCTCGTGGGAGAATCCGTCGAGAGCCCGTGCAATTAGAGTGTAAATCTCCCCGTCGCGCAACATGTTAATGAGTTTCTGCGTGCGTATCGAGGAAGCAGCCAAGTCAAATCCATGCCCGCGCGGCCAGCAGTCGGCCCTCAGCATACGAAAGTTAATCGGCAAAAACAGTGCGAGACATTTGCCCTCTTGATAACGAGGAGCGAAGAGCCTGCGTAGCACGCGCACAGCCTTCGTTCAAAGTTTTTTGACAAACCTTTAGTTTTTTTTTCCCTCCTCCTCCTACCGGATATACATATATATATATATACATACCTTGCTCGATTAGATTGTATACACACGCATAAGTATATAATCCGATACCCTCTATACATATATACATATACACACACACACATAGCCGTGTGTTAATCTACGCCTCGAAGCGCATCGTATCCTCGTCTACGAAATAAATAATTGTGCAATACACAGACGCGTTGGGTAGAGGAGGCCCAGAGCCGAGGAGAGAGAAAATAGGAGGCAGCAGCGCGCCGAGAGGGAAACCAACGGCCGCCAGGATGCCAGGCAAAGGCAGCAGGAGAGGAAAGTCCGGTAAGCATTTTACGCTTAGCTACTCTCTTTTTTTTTACTCTATGCATCCGCGTGTCAGGGTCGCGAGGAAAACCCTTACGTCACGGGCTATTTTTACCTTTCCACGCGCTCGTATATACATGCCTAGAGCGCGTGAGTCCCTTTTTCGCGCACGAGGCGCGAGAATTAAGGGGAAGAAGACATGCTGCGCGCGCTCGTCTCGGGTTTCCCCGCGCGCGCGCTCGATAGTCCCTATACCTACCCCCCCTCCTTTGCGCGTTCGCGCCCATGTGACTTGCATGCCTTCTTCCTGCTACTTCTGCCGTAGGTACGCTAGCGTATCATCCTGTGGGACTGTTTCCTTGTATATGCGGTTTACGTAATCTCGCAGGATGACGCAGGTGCGTGCGCTATTGTAAAAATAGACGCTAACCTAAATCGGAGCACGCGGATCTACGATTCTGACGTTTTCCTGTTTGTGTATATATACACAGCTCACAATGGCCGCGCCGTCTGGACTCTCATGCGCGATTCCAGCTCGTGTGTGTGTACATCAGCTCGAGGAAGCTTCGAGTATATACGTGAGAGTACGCCCACGCGGTGTGCCTCTTTTTTTTGCGCGGAGGCTAAGGCGCTCTCTAGCATCGATCGCGCACTCTCGGGAGAGTCTGGGTATATATAGCCGAGTCTGCTCTCCGCGTGGTTGTTTCGGCCGTCCCAGAAAGACGCGGACATGACAGCTGCGGGCGGGTGTCGGGGGAATGCGGGAACCGTGACTCGCTGCGCGTCTTGGGTTAACGTTCTTGACGATTTAAAAGATGTAGTGGTAGGTGAAGATAGTTTGTGGAGAATGGGCAGGTTGCGTGAGATTGCGATGAGTAGATACTTTGGTTGGATTTTATTGAGGTCGGAAGAATGGTGTTTTGATAAACGTAGGTCGATAGTCGAGGTTTGCTAAATCGGCGTGATTTAGTGGATTCACGCGCAGCTGTTACGAGGACAGAGGTTCTAACGAGCGCGCTGGCATCGATCGGCACGATTTCGTGGATTTTAGGTCGGCGTGAGCCCCCTCGTGGCTTTGAAATTCTTATCTCTCCGTGATTACTGCTGTTTAAAGTACCCGGACCACAATTTTCCATTAGTTTACATAAATTCTTCGTGTAAAAGCATTCATATCTGCATACACCTGAAAAACAATGAAAAAACACGAATCTGGCATACATAAACAAACTACTATCCGCAAACGTCAGAACAAGGATGACAAGCGATTGCGCAAAATCACGCTGGAATCCGGAGCTCGAATTCTCGGTAAAATCGCAGGCCTCTCGCGTTAATTTTTATCGCCTAGCAAGACAGTCGCGAGCGCTCGAGAGCGGCTGCACCAGCCGTTAATCTGAAACTTTCTCAAACGACGATTGCGCAATAAACGACCTCTGATAGTGTTCTCTTTCTCTCTGCGCTCGCGGCAAACAGCTGTCTGGCTGTCAAAAGAGCGAGGCCGTTGCGCTGACCGAGCGCTGCGCCATATGGAAGAGCTAATCCGAGACGCAGAAACAAACGGAGCTGCTAGCTGTAATCAGCTGATTTGGTATATGCATAATTACGCGTTCGTTAGGTATGTTTACTTGGAAGTGGAGTTAGTCAGCGGATTAGCAGTAACGTCTAAAATCGTTGTTCTTGGAAGCGCATCCAAACAATCGTGGCCAATTCGTAATCAGCTTCCTAGGTAAAGCTAGTATCCATACGGCTGCTTGCGTAACTTGTCGATAATTCCAATAACCGAATCAAATCCCACTTTATTCCAAAAAAAAATAAAGCGACAAATATGCATATGCTAGACGCGCGGCCCGAACACGTGACTTTATAACTATATACCAGGGTAGCTGGCACGTGCGTTTATTGTTGTGTGCCTCGAGAGTGGCTATAGGCTACCTTGCGCGCCCGACCGATCGCGCTAATACGATTAGCCGGTGTGCTCCAAGGGGAGTCTACTGCGACTCGGAGCAGCGTGTTTATATTGCTGGCTTTTTTTTGCTCTAGGGGAGCGTCTTTGTTGATCGGGAAAATAGAGCGAAAACGATGGATTGCGGGTAAAGGGTGTTGGGTGTTTGCGGGTAGTTTTTTATTATGAGGTGGATGATAGTTAGTAAGTTAATTTTTGGATATCGTAGCTATTTGAGTTTATTGGAAATTTTTTAAACTAAAAATACATACAATTTAAAACAAATATAATCGGTTAAATTACAGGTATACATTCTAATCGCTCCTAATCAATGTTATTATAAGCGATTTTTAACAGTAAGGTGAAAGGCACACAGTCTCAAAGCGAAAACCAGTTACCACCTATGCACCAGCCGTTCAAAACAAAACCCGCGTAGAAACGAAAATTTTCGTAAAGAAACGGCGTCGGTTATTAATAACCGCTTTGTTCTCGGCGCGTCCGCATACCGCTATTCGAGCGGAATGTTTGTTTTCCGGAATCCAAGCCGCCTGTAAACGAATTTCGCTTTGTCTCTAGCTCGCACCTCCACACATTAGCTCTCTCGATATTCAAAACCGTATTTTCCAAATCGATAACGTGGCACTCGACGAATTTCCGTTAAATATTCAGGCGCAAGCACTCTCTAATCTGCCGAGAGATAACCGCGCATGTGTATATATATAGTTACGTATCGAAACAGACGACCTTGACTCGCGTAACACGCGCGCGTTTTCCCTTTCGTTTCTCTCTCCTGAAATCTCGCGTTTGACTTATCCGCGGAAGAGTCGAAACGCTCGGCGTGGAAAATATCGAGGACGCGACCTTCGCGATCCTGTTTTCTCTCTCCCCGATGCGTTTCCATAGCGCGCTCCACTTCCCCCCATCGTCGTCTGCTGCTTTATGCAGTCCGCGCAAAAGCGAAAGGATCCTGATTTTTGTTATGGTATTTTTCGCGTGGAAGAGGGTGTATACACGCCTGAGGATTGAGAACAGCTGGGGCCTAGACGGCCCCGGATTATGTAACTTGTATAAGACCGCAGTTTCGAAAGTTGCTCGCTCTGTTTATGTGTAGTATGTATGTATATACATATACAGCGTTTATTGTTATAGGCTCGAGAGCGGTTATCGAATGCGCGCGTGTCTGGCTTTTAACGATTCGATTCGCGAATTTAGAACTATGCGCTAAGAACGTTTTTTGCTTTTTAGGCCGGAAACTGTTCCTACCTCGGATCGACACTTTATATTTAGACGTTACGAAACCCGTCGCGTAACGTATCGAATATTATGCGCGCTTAATAATGCGATATTCTTTTACCCGACGTTACATATTCAGCGCCGAGGCCCACTTTACATTCACCAATCTGCATTCTAGAATTACAAATCGAAAGCGCTCACGGCTTATCTAAACCCCGCATATGATATCCCTCCAAAACCAATCCCAAAAACTCTCCAAAAATCTCAACTAACTCGCAAAACCATTAAATTCCAGGCCAGGGCGGCAAGCGCGGCGGTGGCGGCGGCGCCGAGATCAACTCGGACGACGAGTCGATCAACGACGGCTGCAGCGTGACCAGCGGCCAGTCCGACAACCGCAGCGTCCTCGAGGACGTCAACGACAACAACGA
This sequence comes from Eupelmus urozonus, assembly GCA_900480035.1. Lineage (NCBI taxonomy): Eukaryota > Metazoa > Arthropoda > Insecta > Hymenoptera > Eupelmidae > Eupelmus > Eupelmus urozonus. Next base: position 13,400 of record UELX01003656.1, read on the forward strand.
GATCGATGAGATATCTCAGCAGGAGGCGCTTGAAGACAAGCTGAGAGAGGCCATCGATGGGTTGACTCAAAAGAGCGCCAAAGGCCGGGTCAGCTGTTTTCTGGGTGTTGAGAAGATCTTCGCGCTGAAGTACGTGCCGGAGTTTGTTGAGGACAGGAAGATGACCATCGCGGATTCGATAGAGAAGGGCTTGAAGAAGGGCCGTGGCGATGAGCAGTCGTCAGCGGCGAGGCTGAGTACGTTGCTTTGCGTGCAGTTGGGGATGTACGATAGCGCGGAGGCTGTTTGTAAGGATCTCAAGTCGTCGCTGACGTTTATTGCTAATGATACTTCGGCGTCGGTCAACGGTAGATCTGAGGTGAGTTGAGAATTAGTGATTGGAAGATTTAATTTTCACACTGAATGATTTTTTAATTCACTTTGTGTTTTGCAGTGCTGTTGGGCTCTGAGTATGAATCAATTTCTGTCCGGCAACGACGCGACCGACACCATCGAGATCACCCAACTTCTGTCCAACTTGTTCGCTGGTTCTTATCTGAAAGGAAACGGTGCTGTAGCTACAGTCTCTGCCGAGGTGGCCGCACTTCACGCGGCTGCCATCTCTTCCTGGACCCTGCTTTTAACGATCATGGATCCTTCGGATGTTTACAATTTGCTTGGTAGCAATACCTCGAGTAATATCATGCCGTAAGTGTCAGCAAAAGAAAATGCGCTCGTTGGCGGATGTATCAATAATAGCGGATTTATTTATACTCACTGCTCTGTGTATTTACGTATTGCAGGTCGCTCAATCGATTGAGCGAATTACTTCAGTCGCCTCATCTGGATGTACGTCTATCAGCCGGTGAAGCTTTAGCTGTGATTTTCGAGCTTGGCCGCGATTACGCCGAGGATTACGAGCAGGATTGGGCCCTTGATCTGGTGGATATTCTCAAAAATTTGGCTACGGATTCAAATAAGTACAGAGCTAAAAAGGATCGTAAACAACAGCGCGCCAGTTTCCGAGATATCTTGCGCTATATAGAAGTAAGTTCAAAACTTAAACAGTTATATTGTAGATAAATAAATTATGTTAATGTAGATGTTTAACTGATTATTTTGATTTTCTATTGTAGGAAGACATCATTCCGGAAACAAATATCAGATTTGGAAAGGAAACTTTGTACCTCGAAGGTTGGTGCGCGCGAACGCAATACAATGCCTGCTGTCGGTTACTTGGCCCTGGTATGAACATTCATCTGGCAGAAAATCAATTACTGCGCGAAATCTTCCATCTGGGTCACCGAGGACTCGAATCAGTTCCGCTCCATAGAAAGACTTGCAAATTGCAAAGGGTAAGTTATATCTTTATTGTCATATTGATAATAATTTTACATTTTCGTATTATAAAATTTGATTAGATGAATATGCATTATTTTAAAAAAATTAAAATAATATTATTACTATTTCTCTAGTATTTTCTTAATTGATCATTATATAATGTGCTAAATTTTATTTTCAGACTTTAAGGAACGCAGCAGCATTCAAAGCCCGCACAATCCAGAGGAACAAAGTTCGCGATAAGCGCTCAGCTGCCTTGGCAATGTAAATTCTTCGGTAATAATTTTCGTGTAATTTGATATGATTTAAGGTGGCGAAGTACAGCTGTATCACATTTTATTTATTGAATTATTGAACAGGAAATATAATGTTGTTGATTTTTTATTCTTGGTATTCGAAATTTTTTAGTATCATCATTATTAATCATCAGTATACGTTAAATTGTATGCGCTTAGAGACGACTTTGGAAACGACTGGCAAAGTTCTCGTTTCTTTTATGAATCTAGCATAATATCTATTTACTACTTTTGTAAACTCGACGTACACGAATACGTGTATAATTTATTGTACATATATTAAACAAATTTTTTTGATCAGTTACAATTTTTGGACTTTAGATAGATCAATTCTATTTTATTATATATTGGCGCGGATATTGTTAATTTGCTTGAGATTAAGCAAACTTGTTTTTTTTAATCGACAAATTTACGTTGATTTGTACGTTGCCCTGTATTTATTTACGTAACAGTCCAGCATTTACATATAAGAGTAGCTAATTAATAAATGATAACAAGTATATGTAATAAAATTAATAAACAACAAATTTTTGTTTTTATTTTTCCTAATCACTAATACAAAAATTACAATTCATGAAGTAGTTTCAATAGTTTCTTATTAACAATTTGATCAAAAGATTAAGTTTTTGTAGTAATTATTTTATTTACAATGTATATTTACAATATAAGCATAAGAGCAAGGGTTTGTGGACAGATAACTAAAAATAAGCGAAAAGATAAATAAGGATAAATGAAAGAAATACTGTTTTTGAAATAAAAAAGTTAAATACTGTAAAATAATAAGTATAAATAAATAAAATAAAATTAATGAAAATACTTGGCAAGCATTTAAGTACAGAAAAAGAATTCACTCAAATCTTTATGCGCGATCTAAAGGCAGTAGCAAGCAAAAGATATAAGAACTTCGTAAAATAAAGTTGTTGCATTATGAAATGCTTTTCATATATGTAAAGTAATTGTTTGATTAGCAAATTCTTTTTCGGTAAGCATATGCCATCGATAACCCAGAATTCTTGACACTTCCTGTTCAGTTTTTTCATAACTGTGACAATTATCTTTGATCCATTTGTAATGTTCTTGAGACCAATCGCTAACCGTTAACCAATCGGCGTCGCATTTTTTCAAAACAACGTTTCTTCGAACATATAAAAGTCTTAATGACTTAGCAGTAGATACGATTTCCAATAATGTAGCTGTTGAGATTTTGTCTCGAATCATCTGTTGAAAAAGCATATCGCTGCTAAATGATATAATTTGGAAAACAAAGAGTGCAAATGGATTAATAAGCAGTAGAGAGAAAAATAAAATCAAAGTGACATTCAGTGTTGATAATGAATGTTAATTGTTTTATGTACAAGTCAGTCTTGATATCACAGCCAGTCAAATAACTTAATACAATTAAAGCTAAAACATATTAGCACATATGAAAATATATACAATTTATAAGCACTTTGTTATTTGTTAGTTCAATTCTTAATATAAAAGGTAATAGTAGTTAGTTCATTTATATACAATTAACACTAAATCGTTTAGAAAAATCTACCAATGTGTGGAGATTTGGACATAATTTGCAGAGTTTGACAATTGTTTCATCTATCCTCTTGGCAAAAACTTTTTGTTGATAGTACCTTGTCAATCCTTTTAAAGCATACACTCGCAAAGTTTTGCCAAAATACACAGCATGACTCAAGATAGTTGGAGAAAATACCTAAATTATAAATATTATATATTGTGACAGAAATAATTTTTAAATTTACGAATAAAAATGAAAATTTGTTGAAAATATTTACCTGTGTATTTGGGTTATTTAAAACTATACTGTGACATGGAATTTCGTTATATTCATTTACATAAAACGATAATACATCAGATGATTTGTGGCTTTCAATTTCAAAGTGAACTTTTAACTTAGGATTATTTACTTTCATTTTTTTCCAAGAAATATTCTTTGGCTAAAAAACAATTATTTATCAAATATTAAAATAAATATTATTTTTGTAGAAAAAATAATTTTATGTTAAAAAGAATTAAGAAAATCTATAATCTTACCAATTTTATAGTTGTATCTTTTGGACTGTAACGATTTTGTAGAATATGTAAATGTTTTAATTTGGTATATCCCAACAATTCAATCACGTCTTCATGAAGATTTTGAGGGCTAATGACTAGAGTCTGTAAAATAAATTACAAATTAAACTTAATGCAATTGTAACTTATAATTTTTCAAAAATTCTTCAATTATACTTACATTTAAATTGATGAAAACTCCAACGTGCAAAAGAGGACAGTGATATCTTGTCGTGTTTATCAACACTAGTTTAGATAAAGTTTGCGTACAATTTGAACATATGTCATCCATTAAATGTACAGCTTCTTTACTATCCAACATTAGATCTATCAATTCCAAACATTTCATATTCTCAAGGTTTCTCATAAGACGCTTGAGTGCTTCAAGTAATTTACCTCCTGTTCCGAATAATCTAATTGCTTCTGGATTATCCCTGTTGGCCATATTACAAGGAAAAGTAAATTTCAATCTTCGGATATTAGTTCCAACACCAATTTCAGAGCTGTTTTCTTCTGAATGCCTTTCTGAGTACCAAGATATCATATTCATAAACTCATAAAGATTATAGAAATTCATCATTGGTTCAAAGACTAAACATTTGAAATTTTTTCCAACTTTATTGAGGCAAGTTGAGGTCCTCATGTGATCCAAAACGTACTGCCAACCACTGTAGTAGTTGAATTTCCCTCTTGTAAGAGTTGTATCTGCCAATGTGAATGTGGACCAGACATATGGGAGCTTGAATGCTCGGTACCAATTTCGACAGACAAGAGATGCATAATAGCGTTCCCTTATTGACAGGTAAGAAAATATTTCTTCTAGAAGTATGTCAGGTAATTGATCCCAGTTGCTATAAGTTTTATCTCTCCTTTCATCTTCTGTGTCCTCCTCTAGGTCTATATAAAGAGCTGAAGAATATGAAAAGACCATTTTAAGATACGCTCCTTGATTAAATTTAGAATTAATATTTGCAAATACATCAATTTCGAAACGACAAGCTTTAATTACTTCAATAAATCACTAACTAATAATACAACAATCTCTATAAGGAAATCCTACTTTGTACCAATTTATTATTATAACTCTTTAATACACTATCAACTTGAGATATAATTTTTATTACTGTTAATCAATTTTAAGTTCCGAACACCGTAAACATCAAACTGTCTTATTCATTACACAATTTCCTCCGCTCAACTAAGCACTTTCTATGCATTGACGTAGATCAAAGCAATATAGGATGCCGCCCGACTCTCAAACAAAAAGAAAGGAGTTAAAAATACCCAGTTCCAACGAAAACACAACGTTAGCTCCTCAACTCCACACTAAACGCGCACCGAGCGCTCCGCTAAACCATCTCCCGAAAAGCACGTCCCGCAAACCGATAAAACCACAATCCGGCAAACCGTCCTAAAAAATCCGCGCAAAAATGCATAAATTTAGACGGAAACGGAGAGGATAAGCCGCGCTCGACATTTCGTCGCATGACGTAAAAGCCCGGAATTCCTGGCTCCGCCACTTACTCCCGGCCGCCGAACTCTCACACACCGCGCTCGCCGCGTTTCTACCCCTTCATCGCTATAATAATAAAAAAAGTAAGAGAAAAAACTCACCCTTTTCATCCTCGTCGAGTACCCAGCAGCCTTTGCTCATCTTCGCGCCTGTCCGCTTCCTGCCTCACCTCTCGATTCTATCACATTTGAACAATATCCACCTCTCGCGCTCTCTGGTCAAGGCATAATGTCTGCAATATACTTCTAAAAATACGACTGCCTTCCGATCTAACTGGCGGAGGAGAGCCGACGACGCAACCGCATCTTCACGAGCTTCTCTCTCGGCCCCCTGTGTGAATATACCTTCGGGGGCGGGCTTTTACTGGCTTTAGAGACTAGCCTCGTATACTTTTCAACGTGCGGGCTTGTCAGCGCAATCGGGTTTATCAATGACGGACGAGGCGCGCTTTTTCCTTCCTGTATGTTGCGCGAGCGCGCGTGGATTTTGGGTGCGCTTTGAGAGAGATGGGTGATGCTTTTGGAGGTTAGGTAAGGTGGTGTTTACGGTTTTTTTGGGAGGTGGGGTTGGTGAGATAGGGTTTTGCTAGTGTGGTGGGTTTTTTTATGGGGAGTGGGGGTTTTGGTTTGGTTTGATGGGTGGTGGGGGTTTGTTTGTTTTGATTTTTGTTCTTTTGAGATGGTGAGTTCGATTGGGATTTTGGTGGGTGATTCTAGCAGACGAGTTTTTGAAAAAAAACAATCGTGACGTCATAATGGTGGATTGTGCAACAAAACCACTGTTCGATCATTCTTATGTGATGTTTCATTTTTTGATATTGACAGATGAAATTCTGTTAATTATAGAGTATTTTGCATCGAACGAAATGTTAAAATGTTCGAATATTTGAAAAATAATTATTTTTTTAAATTCAAAGCTCTATTTTACCAGCGTTTGATAAAAACACGTTCTGAGCGCCAATAAGCGGCGTTGATGCACACTGACAAACATAACCTCAAGATGTAATTCGTTTAGTTTTGTAAACTAAAAATTGGATTAAATAATTTTATTAAAAATTACCGTTTTAAAATTGCAATTTTTAAATAAAATGGAAAGGAACGAAGAGGACTGGACCGTCGAGTGTTCAGATGATGAAAAGTATGAGGTTGATCCAAAGGTAAAGTGCTTTGTAGATTGTGTATTGTTTTGAGGTAGTGTTTTCATGGCGTTTGCTGAATGAAATTCATAATCAAAAACTTGTTTCATCAAAATATAGAATGGCTGGGTTCCTAAGGCTGAAGATATAGTTACTCTCATAGAAGGCTTAGAAAGCAATAATCGAGTTCTTGATCTGGAATGGAAGTGTCCAGGGAGACGTGAGCCTTCACCAGTGACTATGAATAATCATCAACAAGATCTTTTACATGAGTACAAGTAAGTTTTATTAATTAAATCCATTTAACGATAAATAAATTGAAAATTTAATTTCTCTAGATTTAGACTAAAATTGAATTAAACTAATTATCAACAATTCTAATATTTGGCCATTAAAGTAATATAAATTAGTTTACATTTTGAAATGTCATATTTCAAAAAAAGTACATTTTATAATAAAGAGAAATATTATATTTTAAACATATTTTTTGAGTTTTTCTGATATTTGAACTATATAACATTTTTCAGACCAAAAGAGAAATCAGACTTTGATTTCATGGATGAAATGTCTTCTCCAAGGCTACCAGTTCGGAGGGTAGGTGAAAGTACCCCTAAGGGTAGTGCCAAGAAGAAAACCGCTAGTTTTAATGGAGTGTTATCGACAATGCTTCGTCATCGTAGATTAGAACAGCAAGAAATCAATTCGAGTCCTAAAAAGATGGAACCACATTCACCAGGAATGAAATCGTAGGACTAATGTTTCTGTTGAACACGGGACAGTTTGAGTGAAGTGCAAAATATGGCAAAGCCATATAATTACACATGAAAAACTGATAACCAACTATTTTTCAAATCTATAAAAATATTCTTTTTAGTTTTTTTATAGTCTATGATCGATTAAGGACTATGATTACCTGTGAAGGGTATTGTGAAACTTATCCTCTGTGAGGATACAGAGTAATAATTATCTTCTTATGGCAAGAGAATTTTTATCTTTGTCAATATTAATTTAGACATATAGTAAATTCTTCAAGCTATAGTATATTTTGAGTGTAAAAACCCATTCTTAACATATGCAATATTGTAAATGATTATTTTTTAAGGCTTTGTTTATATATGTTTAGAAGAATGCAAAAAACTTTCTTTTGGATAAAAAACTTTTAAGTGTACAATAAATAACATTTTTTATTGATACTTAAGCCAATGATTGACATAACATTACTTAAACTACTATTTGCAATGGGGATTCTTTTGTTGAACATCTTCTGCCCAATCGGGGAAGCCGTTTATTTTGTATACATATGCGCCCCAAGTTGGAAACATGCTGACTACGACTAAAAAACTGTAAATTGCGGGGCCGCATCCACCGAGCATGAGACTTTTTGCTGGCATGTGACCAGATACAGTAACAATGGCATTCGGCGGCGTTCCGACGGGCAATCGGAACGCGTATGAGCACATAAGCGCCGCTGGAATCATCACGTACAATGGATGTATACGTACTGCTACACTCTAAATAAAATTATTTACGACAATGATTTCAAGAGGACATTTTTTATTCACGGTACGGTATACAGGTCAGTTTTGAATCGAAATTTATTAATGATTAATCATTTTTTAGTATCCTTATTTTCCTACTTACGATTCTATTGAAAAAATTACGTTCAAGTGAAACTTGATCAAAATCAAATGTATACCGTACTGTCAAAAGCATTAAAAAAATGTTTACCATTTGGGCAATGACGGGTAGCATTATATTTGCAATTCCTATATTCGAGGTGAATTCCGTAATTGTACCCGTAAATAAACAAGTTATAAACAAGATTAAGAAAGGAGGTAAATCCTTCAGAGGAGATAGGGACTCGCCTATCCTCTTCGAAAGACACGACTCATTACTACCTTTGGATATCGCAAATCCACCACCAAGTAAAAACATCAAACTCCATGGCATTTTGGCTTCGACGATTTTCCACGTGATCAGACCTTCGGATGCTTTTGAAGGCCTCTTATTTGCTAGAAATATAAAATATTGAGTTTACTGTTAGTAAAGTGTAAAAATTAACGTGAGCCAAATATTATTAGTCATATTTTTTTATGTTAAATTGTTTAGTATTCGAAAACAAAAATTTTTATAAATTTTCAATATTGCTATCAGAGTTTTAGTTTATTGCTCTATCATTTATTGATTGTATTGATTTTAGCTCAATACAGATTTCATAAAAATAATACGTGCATTTTTAAATCATTTTTGACCTTGTCCACCATTATACATATCATTTCTGTGCGCGATAAAATTACATGTAGGATTCTATGATTTATTATGTACATTATTTCTGAATGTGTTTATTAATTTATTATTTATAGACTATTTTGAAATTTTTATTTTAAAGTCTTTCAAGAAAGTAA
>UELX01003657.1:0-22117 GCA_900480035.1 Eupelmus urozonus
ACTTAATAATACGTTGGAAATACATTCTAATAAAATAAAATTTTTGATGAAACCTTTTCAAATAGATAAAATATTTAAAATTATTATTCAGAAAATGAAAATTCAGTAAAATAGTAAGAAATGTCATGAAATTAAACAAAATAATAAATATATATATACATTTTCATACATTAGATAAAACATAATAATTTGAAAAATTAATATAAGTTTAAAATATTAATTTTATTTAAAAAATTCTGTTGAATTATAAATGTTATGAATAATAAAAAAAAAAAAATTCTGTTGGTTGATGGGGTAATTTAGCTTACAATTTGGATTCAGCGTATCAAAATATACATAGATTTCGCCCTGCAATCTTCTTGGCTGGTTCTGATCATTTTTTCGTGATTTGATAAAACAGAATTATGTTAGCGCAATTCTAGTTTTGGATTCTGATCCAGCATGTTAAAATTATAAACACATAGATTTAATTTTTAGAATAGATAATTTTTTATGTTTGAAAAATTAAACTTGATAATTTATTAAAAGAAATCGACATAAATATTATTTTTTCTAAACTATTACAAAACTAAGTGCATAATTACAAAGTAAAAATATAAGTAATTTTTTGTATGTAAAACATATAATAGTAGAATAAATCTTTTTCCAAATTACAAAAGTTTTTAAAATATTTTTGTTGTAATAAATAGTTTATATTATCTGAATTATTTCAAAATCTAATCAGTTCTAATATAGATTAGACCATAAATATCTCTTATATTTTAGCGTATACAATTTATACACTTAAAAGATATGACGATAAATTGTTGTCACGCATATTCCTGCCTAAAAGAATCTATTAAACAATACATATAAATATACTGTAAAACATTGGATTTTAATCGGAATTAAACCTAATGGATTTTAATCGGAATTTATTTACTGGCTCATTCAGTTGATTTTTTAATGGAATTCAAGAGATTTTTTTAACCAGGGATATATACACACACATACGTACTCTCACACATAGAGACTCAAAAAATACATAAATATTCATCAAAAACCTGAATTTAAAAAAATGTCGCCGTCACAAAGCTTTTTTTAAATACAGATTATTTATAGTTGTTTTGAAAGGATTACAGTATATTTCATAATATTGTGCAGAATACATACATAAATGTAAGATAAAACCCTTAAAATTGAAAAGTTCATATAAATAAAAACATATCAGGTAGTTATAAAAAATTTTATTTTTTCTTTAAATTTTAATTTTATTTTTTAAAAAAAAACTATACACAGCCATATATACATATATATTCGCACTTATATTTTCTAAAAATAGAGGAGTATTTCAATAATTACCAATACTTTAAACCTGTATATATTTATAACATATTTTTTAAAAACTTAATTTTTTAGGAAGTAAAATTTGGAGCATATCGAAATATTATTCCACTACCTTATTTTTGGAAATTGCAAACGGACGCCATAATAGGCGGACTGCCTCGTCAAATTAAATGTTGTTTTGTAGAACTTGTGTGTTCAACTTTAAACTTCTATTTTATTTATCATAAGTGATATTATTTTCAGAAAATTTTTAAACAACATTTAACATTGTTATGTTAAATAATTTCTTAGTACTTAAAAAATTATGTTTCATTTGAAGTTCAACTAATATTTCTTTTTCTATATGGTAAAACGCTCCCAAGAATAATATTTTTTGAGCATTTTATTAATAGTTGGGAATAAACATTATACAAGTCGATTTTTGAACGTGACCTTATTTTTAGAGGTCTCGAAGTCGTAAGTCGGTCAAAACAGTCGATCAGTTCAAATATTTAGGAACACCGAAAAAGAATTCAATCTAATCATTCGACTACTTTTTAGCCGTAATTCTATAGTTTTTTCAATGCTTAAATAAAATTGTACAATCTACTTAAAAAATAACAAAAAATTATTTCGAGCATAATTTTTCGTTTACACTCTTTTAAGATTGGTCAGCTTTACATTTTAATCAATTCAAATTCAAATCTTAAATTCTGATAAATGAATTCAAAATGATATAAAATTTATTAATCAGTCAAGTAACAAAAAATCAATTAAATTATCCCACAGTGCAACCCGAAAACTCCTCCGCAACACTTCTAAAAATTCCTCTACCTGTCGTTTCAAAAATACCAGAAAAAAGCCATATTAGCCTCCAACCGTACCCAGCGTTTATAAAAAGCTCTGTAACTCCCATCAATTACCCAACCAATTAAATTACCCGCTCTCCGGAATCACGTGCGAATGATACGCGGCAAACGTCCCCCTGGGGACCAACAAAGCGCGCAATAAAACAAAACCCCACCAACGCAATTGTTACAATTTCACCGAGCCAACTCTCCGCGCATGCGCAGTAACCACCCGCGCACGCGCTCCTCAAATGTATATATAAGTATACACCTATACAAGAGGGGGGAGCGAAGAGAGAAAAAAGTAAGGCGCGCGCCGCTCGCTTTTCGTCGCCCCAACCGACGGATTTTTCCGTCAACCCCCGGAAGTCGGCCGCCCGGGGGATACTTATACGTATCCTCTCGGGCTCGCGTCTTCACTCATTTTTTTCGCGCGAGGAAAAAAAAAAAGAAGCCAGCGCCGAGGCTTACAGATTACTATTTATATATTTACGCTTCCGTTTATCTCTGAAAAATGATCGCTCGCGCGAGCGAGGAAAAAAGCGCGTGCCGTGAAAAATCATCGGAATCCGGAATATTCCCGAGCTGACCGATGAGCGCTGGGAATAGCGGGGGGCTCTGGCCGCTCTTTTACTGCTCGTCGACTGTGAATAACGCGAATATAGTGTTTCCGTAAACTTTTTTGTATAACAGATTCATAATTTACACGTAACTGAAACAAACCTTATTCTACTTTCCCCGTCTACTCCGAAACGCTCTTTTCACGGGAAAAAGACCTTTCCTCCATTCAATACTCGTCCCTCGCGGCCCGAAACAATAAGACAGCCCCGAGAGCTTCGCAAAATACCGGCGCTTCCTCTATACAGTCTCGCGTCTCGGTCCAGCTGCGTCCATACAGCCCGCAAAGGACCTCGAGTGGCCCTCGCGTCCGACACTCGAGACGCCTTATATTTTTTTGAGAAGGAAATGGGCAGAGTCTGGGCTAGTGGCGCGAGCCCTGGAAATGAAAGTGGAACTGGAAGCTCATTTTTCTTCTCCGGCCTTTTTTTTGCGGCCAAACGCCACTGTGCCACGGGGCAGGCAGAGAGAGAGCAGCACATTGTGTGTCGTTTGAAGAAGAGAGAGAGAGAGAGAGAGCCCCTGGCGCATGTTTAGAACACGTGTCGCCGCAGGCTACGGGCAACCTTCCTCTTCTTCTTCTACTGGTAAAGAAGAAGCTTCAGAGCCGCCGGCGGCGTGCCAGATCATGACCTGCGTCTCGTCGTATTTTTGGTATACGCTCGCAGCTTCTCTCTCTCTGTGTATAATCCCGCGAAAGCGGCGGAGATGTAAATACGGTAGCGCGGCTCTCTAATGCGTAGGGTGAGAAGCCCGATTAATATGATGTGCACCAGTTCGTTGTACCCATACGCTTTCTTCAAAAGGATGTATCAAAGAGCACTCCTACCTAGATACACACACTCGGGTTAATTATGTTTTTTGGCTGTGTATCAACGCTAGCGATCGAACAGAATCAATCATCGTCCTCGCGTCCTAAAAATAGCCCGACACTCCTCCGGCATACGAACTCCATCTCTCTCCTCCGGCCCGGAGAGAGCCCATTAGCTTTCATTCCGATAGGCCGGAGAGGTGCTAGTGTCGCGTGCCTAGCAATTTCTCTAGTCCTTCAACTCAACTGCACCCCGGAGAGCGCGCGCATAGAGAGAGCCGATATATATATGGAGGTCTGCGCGCTTGCTGCAGTGCTGTCACATCTTGCGCGTGATTTCCTGTTTCCTGCCTCTTCGCTTCCTCTCCTTTCGCCACGCGCGCGCTACGCGGACGCTCGCGCGTCATTGAGAACGTAGTGTATATATGCTGGAAGCTTCCGCGCTTTTCTGTTCGATGTGTGGCTGTGGGTGTGGTTTGGTTGGGTGGTGGGAGATTGGGGGAGTGATTGATTTTCATCAGGCGCGGGTTTTTCGGGACTTTGAACTGGAGCGATGCGCTGAGATCGGGTGGGTATGCGCTGGGAGAAGAATTTACAAGATTGGCTGGTGAAGCGGTTTTAAGCTGTAAACGTTGAAAGAATTACTGTAATTTATAGGAAATTTTTGTATTTGTAAGATAATATGGTAAATGTCACAAGTCTTTGGTAGCATTTCTGTCAGTATTGTAATTTTTCTAAAAATTCTTCTCTCTGTACAGTACAACTTTTCAAGGTGTGGCACCTAAAATTTGAGATAATATAGACATATGTTGTTCGTTATAAAAGTTTATTGAATATTATTCTGAAGATGAGTGATTTTTCATTTTTCATTTTTCAGTGGCCGCAGAAAAAAGCGTTTCCGAGGTTTTCAGTAATGAATGCGGCACTAATGACAAGCCACATCAAAGACGGCACCGAAACTCATCGGTTTCCGGACTCAGGAAATATCAGATTCCCTTTGCTAGAAAATCTGGCAGTGGTTTTTTTCTACAATGGATGATAATGATTTTTTTGTGCATTTAGACAGTTATGCAAAACAGAACAGAGAACATTTTGCATAATTAAAATAACGTTTATATAATTTTTTCTAAATTTGATCCTATAATATGTATTTATATTTTTGCAATATTACAATCTAATATATGACTACAATAAAAACAACAAAAGTAGTTATCAAGTTTCATTAACTAAATTAAGTACCACTAAAAAAGAATAAAAATTATAACAATAATAATAAATATAAAACAAAATCTAACGCATCATCATTCATTTTTATATATTTCAATTCATTTATAAAATCAATCAATCTAGCATTGTAATGACCGGTATAAAAATTGTATAACAAAACTCCCTTCATTAGTATGCAAGAAACGCTCTTACCGTTCGACGGATGCGCCAAGCACAGCCATCTTCGTGCTAATCATTTATTCCTCGTGCAGCGGTTCAGCGATACTCGCGCAAAACTATCCTACGGGCAAATGTATAGTAGAGTATACAACTTTTGATTCTAATCAAGCAAACACACTCGTGTGTAAGGTGAGTTTATTGTTGATTGCGTATTCTAAACACTATTTGAGTATTAAATACTATTTTGATTAAAATATAAGCAAGTTTATGTTAGAATAAAGAAACGGTGTAGTTAGATTTATAGAAATGATAGTTCTGTTATATGCAGTAGCTATAATTTTACTTTTACAGACTTGCATTCTACGAATAATCTTTTTTTGCGCAAATAAAAATTTATCTCATTGAATTCAAGACAATACCATCATAAAACTTTCGCAATTGAAAAAATTTTATGGGATTGCAATCACATACACGGGACTCTTGGAATCGTACTTTGGTAAATTCTACGTACGGTTCGTTACTCGAGGAGAAGCATACAAACTACATTTTGCTTCTTGAAAATTTTCGTTGAAGAGTTTTTGATGTCTTCCGACACGCTGGAACCTTCTACACGGAATCAGAATACGGAATGCCTATACGTACTTGATACATCTGGATGTTCTCCGTACAGAATATTTCTTTAAAAATCAATTCCCCTAATGAATTTCCACATTTTCAAAACAATAAGTAAAAACCAGCTAATCACATCTCTAATTAACCCTAATAGGCAAATCTCTCCGCTCCTAGAAAATCAGCTGGCACAGTAATGACTCGTGACTAATACGCAAACGATTTTCCTACCTGTCCACCACACCATCACCTTCATCATCCTCACAATACCAACTACCACTCCACGTGTCAGCCCATATTTGTCATCGCATAAACATTATTTACCAAGCGCAAACATCCTTCCCATTCTCCACACTCTCCTCTTTCCCCCCGCGTACATCTACACTTTTTTCAAGCACGTCTCCCCCTTCCCTACCACTCGCCCTTGAGCCTCTCTGCATCGGCGAAAGGTTTTCCTCTCCGTGCACACGCGCTGCGCTTAAGAATTCCGCGCATCTCCCGCGAGAGCTGATGCACTCTCTCTCTCTTGTCGATGTGTTAGATGAGATAAAGGACGTCCATGCGCGTAAGCAGGCACTTCCGCCGATTGTTCCCTCCTCCCTGGTATGGCTCGTCGTCCTTTTACGCGACCATTTGGCGTTTTTCTTGAAGTAGATATATGTTAGGTTTTATGGGGGTAGAGTTGCGAGATTTTATCAGGCGGGCTTTCTAGGATCAATGGGCGAACGTTTCAATGGTGTGATCAATGAAGCTGCGTGTACGTTGGTTTTGTGGTCTTTTTGCGCTGGTTATTGTGGAGCTTGGAGCGAGTGGTGCCGAGTTACAGTGGAAGCTGCTGTTTCGTTTTGGGTTTAGTAAGGTTTTAAGGTTTTTGCTTAGTTAGTGTATTATAGATGTAATACGGTAAGCTTTAGAGCATGCAGGTAGCAACGGTAGTAGCCGATAGATATTTTAATGACTGTACTCGAGTGGAAATGTAATAAGTTGGGTTTAAATATTCAAATTTCATGAGGTCTTGAATAGGCCTAACTTAGGTCATACTTAATGATCACAATTGTATTAATACCGAGGAATTTACTTATGGTTTAGATAGTGCTAATTTAATTTTCCATTCAGGTACATACAATTCACGTTCATCTTCGATTACCGATTAAAACTTAAAAAATAAAGACAAAAAACTAACATGTATAATAAAAAACATTTAAAAACTACGCTTAACTTTCAATTTACTACTGTGCACAAAACATGAATAAATTTCCACGGCACTCCATCACCAGCAAACCCGCTCATAAAGAAACTGATCAAAAGCGGGCATAAAATTTCATCTCGTTACGCTCGCAACATTACGTCCCCACAAAAGGCACCGTTCCAGCGACAAATTAATAAAAACCGTCCTCTGATTTCCTCGCGCTATACGCGCACAATCAATGGGACATCGTCGCGAATGTATAACGCCGAAATTACCGCTCGAGAATCCGTGCGCCTGTGTACGGCCGATGATCGTTTATCATCAAGCCCGACGATGACGGAATTACCGAGATTGCCTGTTAACGGTAATCACTGTCACTTTGGCATTGTCGACTCTCTCGCTGTGTCTCCGTTACCGCGACGTTCGCGCTCATCAATTTGTAATGTTTGTAAGCGACGAGTGGATGTATTTTTCTTTTAGTTGCGCTTGCGATCGGAAAATTTGTGTCTGATGGCAATGGCTGTTACGAGTTGGCTGGATTGGTTTGTAATGTTATCATTCTGATGAGAGAGGATAGAATCTTTTTCAAGTTGTTGAGTTGTGAGCGTTATATGTTTGCAATTTTACAGTGTATTTAATTCTTTTAAGTATTTAAAAAATTATAATTCCGTATTTCATTTTCGTTAATCTTTAATTAATAAATTCTTATTTTATCTTATTTATTAAATTTAAAAATCAGTAAAATGTCTTAGTATTATAAATTATAAATTACACAGTTGAAAATCGGTAAAATATACAATAAGAGTTTAGATAAAAAAAATTAAAATAAACGCTGTGTCCTAATTTTTTACAAAATATTTATGTTTTTTTAACGCTCAATATGTATATTCCGCATCAATTTACACAAAACAGAAAATTCCAAACTGTACACTTCAATATCCCATCTCCAAAGCTAAAAAAATCGTACGAACCATCCACAGCGCAGCGCAACATAATCCCCAGCGAACCCCGCACACAAACTCGTTCGCATTTTGTGTGCGGCGCATCGGGCTCTAAAATAAGCGCGCCCGCGTAAACGTACACCCAGAGGCAACTAAAAAGTATCATTGACATCTGGCCTCTGCCGTGCGCGCTTGGGCAAAATATTATAGCACCACGCTCCGACCGTTTCCTAGACCCGCGCGCCCGCCTGTTTACATAATGGAAATGACATAAACTGGCTGGGAAAGCGAGAAAAAGGAAAATGGAAAAAATAAATATTTGGAAAATGATAAACTAAGTTGGTCGCTGGAAAGGTTAGATGATAAATTTTATGGGATTGATATTAATGTAGTTTCTGCCTGGCCATGGTGATTTTATTCTTGTAAATAAGCTCGTTTGGGACGTAGGCGGCTTTCTTTGAAGTTATTAGCCATTTGGAGGCTCTTTAATTGATATAATTTTCGTAATTTTCTGAAAATTGTCCGAGTTTATGTGTCCGCACGGTTTTAATGCCGGTGCGACGTTTAGTAGAAAGTGCTGCCATAAACTTTAATCGAGTAATAGTTTACATCGTTGTATCCAAGGTTCTACCATTTGAAAAAAATACAAAAAATCAAAATAACTTTATTCATAATAAATTATAATAATTTATAATCACTAAAATTCTATGCCTACACAACTCCACATAATACTGCAAATTACCCAAAAATTAAATACATTAATCACGACTAATCAAAATCATCATCTCCCATCCAGCCCATCATCAAAACTCCCAAACGACCTTATACTTTCGGCAGTCCCCGAACCCACCAACAAAGGGTCCAAGCCGAAAGTTAATTTTCGCAATCGCCACGAGCGCATTCAATTGTCATACATGCGGGCGCCTTGAAATCCACGCCAGCATCCTCACACCCCAACCCGCACACTATTACGCCAAAATTTTCTCCAACCTCGCCCTTTCGTTATACCTATATATATATATAACTGCAGAGCGCGCGCGTGCCACGAAATATATAAGGGGGAGAGCGCGACTCTTTGACGATTTTTTGCGTCTGGGGTACCTATATGCGCGCGTGCGTTGGGGTTTCGCGGCGCGGGCCCGAAATAAACGCTTAGCGAAGGGATTTTAACGGCGAGGCAGACCGCAAGGCGCGCGCGAGGAGGCAGAGAGATGAGCGGGAGAGCTGCGGGGTATTTTAGCAGAAAACGAGCTACCGTATTTGCATGAAAATAACGGCTGGGTAGGGAGAGGCGCGATAAAAATGAGCCTTTTCGTTTTTTGCTACGGGAATAGAATGCACTTATGCAAATAACTTTTTTTGGGGAGAGGATAAAATTATTAGGAGTGTGATAAAAAGTTCAAAGTACAAAGTGAAAGTTTTTATAGATAAAAGAAATTAATTAAATTTTGATTATTAAAAAAGGCAGTGTAAAAATATAATTTGCATAAAATTATTTTAATTATTACTAAACAATATTTACATCCGTCGTGTTTTTCTTCGCTTAATCATGAGCAGCCACTGCAGAGCTTCTGCACTTCGACTTAAGTAAGAGGGAGAGCAGCAGCGACTTTAATTGAGCGAACAATTAAGGACACATCCCCTAATGAAATGCAATTAAATCGCTCGGCCGTATCCGCTCTCTAACAACCGCACGCGAAAGAAAAAAAAAAGATTGACCCGAAGAAAATTATTAATCCACCATACAACAATGTCAATCCCATTGTAAATCCCTAAACCCATTCAACAAACAGCTCGCCTTATAAAATTATAAATAGAAAAGTATAAACTGAAAAATTTATAGATAACCCCGCGTTTTTTCTAATCGTCAACGTCAAGAAGGTGATGATACCTTGAGACGCGCTCGCTGACAGAAATTATTATTATCACTTTCATCGATAAACAAGCCGCTGTCGGAAGCGGCTCTTCCCAGTACACCAGGCGCACGGCGCGTTAAAAAAGTATCCTTACTTAGCACCGAAATTTCAACGCCGCTCGCCTATAAATACCTATACAAATTTCAAGAGCACGCGCTAGCTCGCCCCGTACTTAATACTTTCCCCGATGCTAAAATAACATCGGCCTTTTTTACGCCAGCGACAGATGTCTGAATAAGCCTGATTTATACAGACAGACGCGCTCCGCTCTCGATCGAATGATATAAAATATTTTTATTATTCTGCCATTGTTTTGTTTATTGCCGAGCTTCCTGCATTTATTGTCACAAGAAAAATTTTGTCTTTCAAATTAGATTGAAAACATCGGGCATATCTTCGTAAATCTCCTCGCGCTGAAAGTTGATCTCGTCGTCGCTGCGGTTCGGCGCTATGGGGCTATCAGGTACGAGCTGAACGATAAAATTGCTCTGCCAATATTGACGCCATCGCCTTCCGTGCAATCTGGCGGAGAAAAAAAGGACACGTGAAGGCTCGTGTGTATAAGTGATATTTGCGTGGCTGGGTGCTTTTTTTAGTTTCAAGATTTACCGAGCGATCGAGTGGATGTATTGACGGGTGATGGTAAATGGTTTTTGAGTATTGGAGTAGATGATGGGAAGGCAAGGCTAATTTGACTAATGGTCTCGCACTCGAACTTTTCGCAAGATTTATTACGCGCGCGTATATATTTGGAAAATCTATTTTTGCGAGGGGGGAAGGTCACTGTACTGCTAATTAAAGCGGTTGTACGGTGAAGGAAAACATGGCTGGTAATTAAAATTATTCTAAATTCGGAAAAAAATTTCAAGTGACGGTTAGCCGGGGTGGATTCGAAGAATTTGAGGTATTTACTTTAGAGTGCACTCTAAACTTAATAAAATTAAGTCAGGAAGTAAAAAATTTAAATTATATTATTTTCTAAAAAGTGATTAATAAATGTTCTATAAGATATTAATAAATGTTGAACAATTTAATGTACACGTATTGGGAAAAAAATTTAATGTGAATATTAAAAATTTCACGTACATTTTCATTAAAAGTAATGCAATTAAAGATGAATGTTTTTTCACCTTCAGAGGCCCGAAATTTGAGGTATTAATCCAATAGTGGCTCTTCGATCCTGTAAACGTTAATGTGCGCATCCAAAATTTTGCTTCCAGTGCATGTACATCAAATTTAATAAACAATTTAGCAGTATATAAATAAATTTAAATTATATGCAAGGTACACTCTCTAAAAGTTAAGGGAGTAAATCTATGTCAAAATTTACTCTTTAGTGAGATGTACACCTTATAAGGAGTATATTTTAAAATTTATCCTCATAAGGAGTAAATTTCATAAAATCAAGAAATATAGTCCTCATAAAGAGTAAAATTTTAAATTTATTCCTTATAATAAGCGGAAAATATAAAATTTTGAGGAGTAAATTTCTTGATCTCATAAAATTTACTCTTTATGAGGAGGAAATTTTGAAAATATATGAAATAAATCTTACTAAGGAATAAATTTTCATATGAATTTACTCCTTAACTTCACGAGAACACTCTAAATAAAAATGTTAAACGACCGATTTTTGAAATTTACTATTCTTTTCTAAAAACACAAAATTTTTCATCTTAGTAAGAAATAAAATTACCTTTGCAATGTCAAGAGCCAGCCCCAATAGGCGACGAGAGTGACCGAGCAGGTTGGCAGCATCGCGACGATGGTCCAGGGTATGTCGCCTACTCTATTCTCCAGAGCCATTTTCAAAGTCATCGCGCAAACGTAAGCCGAGAAAACCGCGAGCGGCGTTGTCACCACCAGATAGAGCGAGTCCAGGAGCATCTAAAGAGCGAGGCGACGTTCGCTAATGTGGATACTTTGCGAGCCTAGTGGTACCTAATTATTTTCTGAACGCGGTAATGGAATCTTGAAGAAATTAAAGTGTTGGAGGTAAAAATTGTACTTTTGATTTTATAAAATAGACGAGCGATGTGAAGCAGATTTTTAAAATTTTATGATTAATCGAAAGTCGAAAAAATATGTATATTCATTATTCTAAACTTAAAATTATATTTTGACAATAAACGAATTAGAAAGAAAATATCAAACACACTCCAAAACCTAAAATTCCGCAAATTTCCTGTAATTCGTTGTTCGTCAAAACAACATTTCGTTCAA
This sequence comes from Eupelmus urozonus, assembly GCA_900480035.1. Taxonomy (NCBI): domain Eukaryota; kingdom Metazoa; phylum Arthropoda; class Insecta; order Hymenoptera; family Eupelmidae; genus Eupelmus; species Eupelmus urozonus. The sequence continues at coordinate 11,847 of UELX01003657.1, forward strand.
ATCGCCCTTACCCGCAGTAATAAAAGTTAACTCGATTTTTCACTTGTAGAACATTATTTATTGGCTTTCACCACAACCAGTGACATTCGACAGATAACGCAGAGAAAAGGAGAAGATTTAGCTCATTCGTTTAACATGAGATAAGTGATTCTGATTACATAACAAATGTGCAAAAACTGAATGAAATGGTGTAATCGAATGGGATATACTTGACGGGTCGCGACGAACGTCTTGATCCAGATGAGCAGGCTTCGCATGATACCATGTCGAGGCACTCGGATGGTAGCGTAACGGTAGCCGCAAAGCTCGCAGCGCGTGTGCCCGGACTCCGTGAGCCAGCGCTCCAGGCATTTTGTGTGCACCAGGCCCACCGTTCCGCGGCATCTTTTTAAACGAGGGTAGTAATTTTGTTAATGGTTTTGGTGATTTTTTTTTGTCTTGTTTATTTGGCTTATTAGAAGCATAGTAAAAAATGGCGTCCAAGAAAAATTATTTTTATATTAAAGTCAATGGACCAGAAGCGTGCTAGGATAAAAATTATACCCTGCAGTATAGTAAAAATGATTGTGGTATTAATAATTTTTACTATGCTAATGTGCTGAAAGCAAAATTTTCCGGTACGTAAATTAAAATAACATTAATGCATATAATTATATTAATTTTAATGCATATGCAGATTAAATTTTTAATACTTGCAATAAATTTTAAAGAATTTTTCATTAAATTTAATACAATAGATTAGTTTTCTTTTATGTAAATATTAAAAATTTTACTTTCAGCATGAGTACGTTAAATTTAATCTGACAATTTTTAACACTATACATTGTTCAATTGTTTATTTTTAATGTACATAAATCGGACGTAAAATTTGTTGTGTGTCAATTAAAATAGTCATAATGCACAAATACATTAATTAAAATTATAATACAAATGAATCTCAAAACTAAAAGATCAAAAAATTCATTTAAATAAAATCATATGTGTGCCTTTTCAATTTCCAGATTTTTAATTTTAACGCAAAAAACATAAAATTTTTAATTTTCCAATTAGGTTTAATAAAAATTTGTATTATACTTAATGCAAATAGTATTAGTTTCCTTTAATGTCTATATCGAAAATTTTACTTTCAACTCATGTATATTGAATTTACTGTTGTTTACCGTAAATGGAAGTATCGAGTTATTATTAGATATTTTTACAGTGTTTTTTAATAAATATTTAAAATAAAAATTTTGTTTTTAAATATCTTGTTATTACCTGCAAGCAGAGACCAATAAGCCAAGATCGAGACTGCTCGTCGATCCTCCATGACTCGCTTCTCCATTCAGCAAGGCGTTTTGATACGATGACGAATTGCCCATGTGGCAGATTCTGCAGATGTCATTGTTGCTGCTTGAACTGCTTGAAACTGCGATATCTTCTTCATTTACAATTCAAATATAGTTTTATTAATTAGTAAAACCATCATTAACATTTTTAAAAAAATTATATCATCAAGCAAATTTTAAATAAAAATAAACTAAATAAAAATTTTACGATTGCCAAAAAAGCATACCATTAATTTTCTCAATTATGTCTCTAGATTTTTTCTTCGTTTCCTTAGCAGTCCTGTCCCTGGGACTGCTTGGCATCTCCTTGATTTCTTCATCGTTGGTTTTTTCCCGATTCTGCTGACTAACAGACGTCGAAACTTCTAAAACAGAATCGTACCCTAACTCATCATAAAACGATCTGCAGCTGCATCGCTCTCCATCCAGCGCTCACACAGCAAACTAACCTATCGTCTGGACCTCTTCGCCCTCGATTTCGGCCGGCGGGTCCTCGTTTTGTGACATCAAAATTTCGAATATTCAACGCGCACGCCATGCGGGCGCGCGCGCTTTAATTACTTTAACTACTTGTCGATTTACCTTGTTGCTCGATCATAATTAAAACCGGCTCGGACCCCGTGAATTTCTTTATGTCAAATATACCGAACTGTCATGTTTATAGAGTGTCCCAGCGTCCTGCTTTGTTTTTGTTCATCATAACGAGTGTATATTTACATGAAGTGAGCGCATAATGCAGAGTGCAGACTCGCCCCGTAGAGGCCGTAAATTAACCGAGCGCGCACCTAAAGTCGAGGGTAATAATATTTTCGCCGAAAATAGACGCACGCGCGCGTACACCAAGAGGCCACTGGCCGTAAGCACCTGCTACCGCTTTATATATACGCATTATTATTAATCCGAGTCGCTCCCTTCTCTCTTTTCCAAAGAGCAAGCGGTATATACACACGCGCCGACAGAGCAGGATCGTTTTAAGTCGCGTCGTTTAATTTTGGCACCGGGGGGCTGCTCAGCCCGCTCACGGTGCGCATCTTCACCGCGCATTTTTATGCGCAGAGAAATTCAAAATACCGCCCGAGCGCGCATCCCGCGAGCCCTTCAACTCGCGGAACGCCGAGAAATAAAGGAGACTTGCGAATTTATGCGCGCTTGTTGATGTTTGCGTTCTTCGCGCACTCGACCAGCGTCGTAAATCAGTGTTTTTTTATTTACTTGTTTCACTTTAACTCCGAGTGTCATTTTCGCTCTCATTAATCGTTGGAAATTAAAAGTCCGAAGCGTTCGTCGCGAGGGTTACCTAACCGCAGCAGAAGCCGAAAGACGCGCGCGTTTATTTAAAGAAATCTCGGGGCTTCATGAAAGCACCGGAAAACAGTGCGCTCAGGCGCGGCTAATGATAGTTTTCCAAGTCGGCGTGTCGCGCTTGCCAGCGTGCACGTCAAAGCAAAAAGTCATAGGAGAGAGTAAACGGAAGCAAGGAGAGGAGACAAAAGGCGCATTATGTCGAAAAAGAAGGCAGCATCCGCGCGCCTAGAGAGCCGCATCGAGCCTCCGTGCGGAAGTTTACGCCGATTGTATAAGCGGTCTTTGATTTGTCCGCGCCGAGATTATTGCGATCCGGCCCGACGAGGTCCATATCCTGTAGGTAGCTAGTACACTTGTTGATCTGCGCGCGCGCATTCGTGATTCTTTCAATCGTTATTGATTTGTTTGTTTTCATCTGGAAATTAAAACCGTTTTGGATTACTTTTTTAATTAAAATTTTGTGATGTGAAAAATAAGTCTTGTATTTTTTTCAGAAAGAAACTAAACTTAAATTTTGATTAAATTTTTAAAACAGATAATATGTTTAACACAGATTAAAAAGTCTTAAATGAGTATGATGCAAAAAATAGAAAATAGCAATTTGCTTGTCTCCAGTTTACATTATTACTTAAACTTGATTTTAGACATGCAAATATTATAATTTTATAACTCAAAATCATATCGTACGAGAAAAAAGTAAAAATTTTGTATTTATAAAACAGTAAATATTAGTACCATTACCACGCTTTTCAATCGAAAAGTAGTTTAAATAATATTATAAACAGCTTAAATCGCTTGTATTGTGAGTACTAAAAATTTTGTCAGCCATCAGGACCAATAGTTAAGTGCTTTACGAAAAAAATAAAAGTTAAAGTTTGTATATATATATATATCGTTGATTTTACCATAATGTTACTATATAATATAGTGGAAAACTGCTACAAACTTATGTACACTTATAGTAACTTATACTATACAAATTATGATTTACCTGAATATAAATATATTTTATTATAATATATTATATAATTAACATATATAATTATTTGCATATAGTAAAATATAGAGTTTTTTTTATATTTTCGTTAACAATAAAATAACTATTACTTATGAATAGTTATTCATAAACTAAATGTATAGATAATGTTTCAATAAGTTTGTTCGTTGTGCTAAATAATATAGTATCAACAAACATATTCGATTTTATTATGCTATATAGTAAAATCATCAACGACAATAATTTCTCTTAGTGCAGCATTAAAAAATCGAGCTGATGGTACTTATATGTACTAATGGATATGTTTTAACCGTAATTTTTCACGGTTTCTCGCCACGCCATAACTGTTAATAGCTTTCTAAAAAAATTCCTTTTGTGTGATATGTTTTTTAAGTTCATTTGCATAACTCAAATCAAGTAGTAATTATTTAAGCTGCGAATACGCTAGTTGCCATTTTTTGCAAATGATCCATATATATCTGTGGCTTCCTTTTAAAACCAAATAACTCATTTTTTTTTAAATTTAGTCTACACTATTTTCGGAGGCTTGAAGAATTCTCTTTAGTATATAATTCATAGATTACCGTAAAGTTTATATTTCATAGAGATATTACGGTTATATAAGCTAACAAGTCCGTTTTTCGATAACCACTTTACATAATTACAAATTAGTCCACTATACGTACTAAATAAATAAAATTTTAATTGCTCTTATTCATCTAAATTATTTTCTAATCTATCTTATTTTTTCATAGTCGTGGCTATTCATTGTAAAACCGTTTATTTCATCATTATCAGGATATATTACAAAAATTGCTACAAATCCAATAAATTGCTGCTAATCCAAATGTTTTAAATAAAACGTATAAGCGTGTTACTCCCATTTAAATACATGATCACGATTTTAAAACACTTTGAAATGTGTAAAAATCGTGACTATGTATTTAAATGGGAGCTACACAATTACGTGTTTAATTTAAAACATGATTTCACTTTTTCTATTATAACGAGAGGATATCTTATAAAATACCAACAGATAAAAGTGCTTTTCAAGGTATTTTTCTTATCAATTAATAATGAAACCCGTAAAAAAGATTATGTCCAATACGATCTAGTTCCTAATCTTTTCAACTGACTTAAATTTGTTGTTTGAACTACTTAAAATGTTTGAATAGTTTGCAATAAGAAAAAAACATAATATATCTTAAAGTTGATAATCCGATTATTTTGGTATTTACTAGTTATGCCAGTACCGTAAATAGCTGTAAGTTTTAAATTCCAATTCATTTCTTTTTACCTTGAGCACACTTTAAAAACTTTAATATACCTCAAAAATTTCTCAAAAACACGAAAATTTAACATATTTGGTTCTTATAAAAAGTCACAGATATAAATTCGCGAGTACTTACTACAATCCACCATTTGCAGCCTCCACAAGCATATACCCCCAGTGCACCTATAAGTAATGTCAAACGAGTAGCCACTCGGAAGCCGCTATGCTGCGACGTACACACATATATACGCATACACCGCTATAGCCGCGCTTGCACGTAGCGTAATTTTAGCCCGCGCGCGCAATGCATTTGCTTCCCGCTGGCGATATCCGCCACCGTCGCTGTAGCCCACCCGAGCCTCTATATACGTATGTATACACATATACGCGTACTGCGCAACGGTCTCTCCCGATTAACTGAGATTTCTCGCTCACGCTGTTCCCAATTAAAGTGGCTTCGTTTTAAGAGCCGCATCAGCGCGCGAGGCCAAGGGGAAAAAGCATAGCTTACAAGCATAGTGTGTGTCTGTGCATGTCTGTATGTATAATCAGAAGCCCTTTCAATTTGACTCATTCGCGTTAATAATGTACCTTGGACCGCTGAGACTTGGACTTGATCAAACTTTTATTGGATAATGCTCTAGAGGCCCGTAGAGCGCGGTTCGACAAATTTTCATGGCTGTTAGGAGCTGGGGACCCTAAGTCTGATATATGCACGGTAGGTCGCTCTTCGTTTTCGTCGATGTCGTTAAGAAAAGTAAAATAGCCGTGCTTCAATTATAAAATTTGGTTTATTAACGGTGCGTGCGATGAGTGATTGATTAAAGTTAGTTGTGGTTCGTTCTTTAAAGGGCTTTAGAGCTTCCCGTGGCATTAAAAATTATAACTTTTTGTACTTTTAAATTTGTTTTCATAGTTCAGGGCTGTAATTCACCACGTGATAGTCACAAATATTACACTTAATGTATAACAAATTTGACGTTTGATTAAAATGTTTTTTATATATCGCTGCTATTTTCGAAGAGACACGGTTGAATTTTTTTTCAGGAGTCTCGTGCGAAAACTAGTATTACGTCTGTACTTTTAACATCAGTAATTTTTTCTAATAAACATAAGATTATTATATGGGGATTATTTCATTTTGTAAAAGAATATTTAGTAGAAAAAAGTAGTTTCTCTAAAAATCTGAATCATTTTTTTGCAATATTTAGTATTCTTTTATTATTTAAGAAATGAAAACTCACTCTAAAATTGAATACTTTTAACTACTTAAATAAATTGTATAATTTTAAATTTTAAATTAAAGTTTTTTGTCTATATTCCCTAATATTCTATACTAATAATTAAAAGAGTATTATTTATTTCATAGTTATTTCATTTTTATAAACTTTATTTATAATTTATAATAAAAAAATAAGAGGTTGAGGGCAGTGTTCGTAAATGAAATAGGAGAGCCAAGCAATTTTAAGTTTTTCACGAAATGTATCTTTCTGTATGAAAAGCTATGCTATAATACAGTTTTATAATTCACTAAGAACTATTATGAAATGCCAACAACAATGAGTCATCTTTATCTTCTCGTCAATAGTAAAGCTTTTTTAAGCCAATGCGTCTTCCTTCTTTCAGTCCGCAAGTATATAAACCATAATTCTTTTCCCTAACGAAAAATATACATTGAAAATTCAAAAGTGTATGTGTATGTGTGTTCTCTCTCTCTCTTTTTGTTTTGTCATGTATATGTACACAACTAAAAATTACTCAAATTCACATTCTTTATTTTTCAAATCGTCATTATGACAGATTATTTATTTTTTATAAATTTCTTTTAACATCGCATTATTCTCTCATTGAATCTTTCACGTTTAGAAGCGAAGATAATAAATATTAATTTCGTGCCGCAATTCTTATCATCTAAACATTTTTTTCATTTACTTCGTGATAAATGTAAAATTATTTAATGTCGCTTTGAATTAAAAATAAAAAAATAGAAAAGTACCGGTTTAATTAATGGTTTTTTTTCTTCAAAGCTAGTCAAAGAGTCATACATAATAATAATGTTCAAGGGTTCATTTTCATTTTCAGTACTATCAATAAGTAAATGTATTAATAATAAATTCTCATTATTATTAACTTTATAACGTAAAACAATTTACATTGTATTGCAAAAAACGTTACAAAGATTGAATCTAAAGAAAATACATTGTCCAATCAATTCGGATATAGTTCAATGCTCCGCTGTTTCTTCAAATAATACGCAATCTGTTTCTATGTGTGTGTATGTATGTATAAATTACACGTATATACATACTCGCAGCGAAGAGAAGTCATCAAAAGAACCGTCATGCGCTATCCGTTAACTGACTACATGTAAATGTTTGACGAAAACATTTTTGAAACGAACAGTTAACTGATCTCTAGAATCTTCTCTCGAGAGTTTTTAAAAAATATATTCAATTAATCTTTAATCTTTCGATCTAATTCGCAAATTATATACACAGATAGCGCATCGCAGGTCACCCATAATTTTCACGCTCAGCGGAAATTCGAAAGAAGTCATGCAAGTGTACTACAAAGAGTATGAAATAATGAATAAACGACGGAAAAGAGTAAGATTATTTCCTTCAAGACCTTCATTTTATAAGGCAAAACAAAATACTTTTAAACGGTTATATAGCGTAATATGTATGTGTATGATAAAACCCCGCGATATAAAGAAAGGCTCTCTCCTTACAAGTAAATATTATTCATATGTATAATATAAGAGCATAATAACTCCGCGGGTTACAAAAGTCACGTTTCTCCCGATAGTAAAAACGTACTCGCTTCACTTATGACATCATATATAAATCGCTTGATAATCGACATCACCATGATCATAATCAAAACCTACATCATTATCAGCGTAATCATAATCAACATCACTATTATCGTCGACATCATAATCATCTCTTTCACACGGGTAAACGTACCGTATATCGCGTACAATAGTAAATACAAGAAGCAGAAGAAAGAAGTGTAGAGCAAGTGTTCTTTTTCTCTTTCAACTTACGCGCACTTTTTTGTCGCTTATGGCAGTTATAAGTTTACATTCAAGAAGTACAAGAGAGAGAGAAAGAGAGAGAGATAAAGAAGAGGGATGGAGAGAGTGGAAGGAATGGGGAGAGGGAGAGGAAGAGAGAAAGAGAGAGAAATAAGGTGCGGAAGGTAGAAAATGAAAGGATAAGAAAAAAACATAAAGAAAAAGGTTTAAAAAAAATTGTAAGATACTCTTTTACCACGTTAATTAAAGTAACTTCATTCAAAACATTAGCAAATCCATTTGTCAAGGACCGTAATCTTGTCAAAGATCACTCAATCATCGTGCCTCTATAAAACGGACTTGGCAGTTTTAGAAAATCAGATACTTAACGATATTTCTCGTAAATATAATAAAAGAGCACAAAAGAAAGAGCTCAGGAGAAATGTGTATGTGTGTACGTGAGTGTAGTATGTATTAATCTTGCGGCAATATCGAGTCGTAATGTTTTCGTCTATATGCTCTGTCTTATATGGCGGCTACAACGGCTGCCGCGGTGGTGGCCGCCGCGGCTGACGACGAGCCTGAAGACGAGGACTTTTTCTTGAGAACGATGTCCTTGATGTTGAGATTGACCTTCTCCTTGCGAGGCGGAGGTACAGACTGTAGACAGAATCGCTTGAAGGCTTCGAGCTCTCGCTCCGCATCGTCCATCTCGCCGTCCTCATCTATGTCTTTCGGCGTGAACACGCTCTCTGTAAAGAAAGTGGATAGTATGTACCTTCACGCCAATTCTCAATTTCGCGGGAAGAAGCGATTAAATACATCAGCTAGCGTGCTCCGCTTTCCTCGCACGTTCGTATAATTACGTATCTTAGATTGCAGTATTGCTTTTGCCATTAAATCTTTTATGCATCTTTTTACATTTTTTTTACTCATTCTATTTTTTGCAGTTATTTATTGCAGTATAATTTGATTCATTTTAAAAGTTGCGTTATATGGCATATTTTATCACTAAATACTTTTAAGATTTTTAAAAATACTTTCTACTGTATGAAGTGAATGAATATCAAAATTGAATCCTTGAAGGATTAAAATATAGTATATTATGAACCTAGAGAAACAAGTTAATCAGTTCGGAGCATGTGTATATTTCTATCTAAACCAATGGTGAGAATGACAAACGTACTTGCTCTGGGATCACCCCCTTTTATCTTGTAGCCCCCTTTTATCTTTTATTTTTCGTTACTAAAAAGTCGAAATTACCACTTTTCAGTTTCCGTGCTTAGAGTCAAACTTTGGACTTTTCAACCCTCTCTGGCAGAAATAGCATTTATTTCATGTTTTTTATACTAATCGATACTAATCCATGTAATTATATTTAAATTGCAAAATTTTTATAATTTTTGTTTTTTAAATTAAATAAATATTTAAGAATTTTGTACTCTTTAATCTATTTTTATGTTCCGTAATTATAATACTTTTTAATATTTTATACAAAGGTAAAATAATATAATTTATGTTTTGAATTGAATATAAATTTACATCTATGAAGAAGTATAAATTTGCCAATAATTTTGCATCTACAGTATAATATCTGTTGTTCTGCCGAATGCAGCGTTTTATATGTTTCACCAATTCACACACATTTTTAAAAATAAAAAATTCAAAAATATTGAACACTGAAGTCCATTGAAATACCGTTACTAGAAGCTTCAATACAAAAAGAGGCAGAATGTAGAGGAATAGGAAAAGAGAGAAAGAAGCATCTGTCGCACATTTGTCGCGCGCTGCACAACTTCTATTTTAAGCACACGCTATACATGGCGAGCCGAGGTTCGCAAAAAAAGAGAAAATTGCCACAAAATCAGCAAAAATTGTTTTAGCCATTTTTTAAAATTATGTTAAACATATACCGATATTGTATACTTAGGTCCGAAAGACCTATTTATTTATTTACTTCTTTTTCGTTTTATTCTACTATCATGAAACTTATTTTAATTTTTTCTAATCTATATATGAATTACGAGTAAATATTGTAATAAAAATAATTATCACTCAACAACTTTTACGTTAAGTGTTGTAAACTATACTACCATAATCAAAATTATTTATATTAGAGTGCTTTTTTATTTACAAAACCAATTTTTTTAAAGTAACAAAACACTTGCAAAGACAAGTCTATTACAGAAATATTTACATGAATTTTAATCAAATATAAAAAAACTCTTGTGAAATTGTAGATTAAAACACCAAATTTACAAATATGTATTATTTTTTGTTGCAATTAATTGCCAAAGAAATTTTAAATATTTTCAGATGCTCTAAGCTCATCAACTAGTACTCTAGTCA
>UELX01003658.1:0-22115 GCA_900480035.1 Eupelmus urozonus
AACTGCAAATGAATTAATTTTTATAATATGCACAAGAAAATTACGTAATTTAGGCTGATTAGCTGCATCTAGCAAAACTAAAAAAACTACAGTTTTTCTTGGATTTTTTAAAACGGACATAGAATTACCAATTTTTTTAGGGTTAATTTTTATAATTTCTTCATCTAAAATAGCGATAGGCACTAATTGTCAGGCCAATTCATAGATGACAATGTCGATTTCAGCTGAAAATTTTATACGATCGATTAAAAAGATAATCTGTACCTGATAAACATTATTCAGTCTTCGCAAAACTTTATCTTTTAACACAGGGAGAAATTGGCACTGTTCAATATTAAGACTTTTTCCAATTTGTATTTTGCAAATATTCATAATAACTAACAATAAATATGTGCTTTTCATGGTCTTCTAATCAAAATAGAGAGTTTGTTATGCTAAGATCAAATTCACACGGGTAAACTGTTGATATCGGTCGACGTCGACATTAATTTTCTCTCGAGATTGCGAATTTTAAAATGAATAGAACTAAATATCGAGAGAAAAACTGTGTGATAATTTGTCATTGTCAAGATTTATATCTACTTCGAACATGAGTCTAACGTAAAATCAAACAATTTTAAATAATAAAAAAAGCAATTAAAACGCTTCGACCTACACTACCCATCAATCACTTTCGTGATACCTAAACCAAAATTAGTTAAACTTTAAAGTTTTATAACTTTGACAAAAATTAACATAGGAAAAAACCGCATACCGTTTTCAAGGGTATTTCTAATACTTCTATGCATGCGCTATAGAAGATAAAAAAATTAATAATTATGTTTTTTATTTATAAAATACGAACAAGAAAATTTTTAATTTTTTCCTCGATTCAACTTTATACCAAATCCAAAAAATAAACTTACGGTAAAAAATGCAAGGTATTTTGACAGATGGCTTTATTACCTTCAGAATGACATCCCGCCGCTTTTTAGGTGATGTTTTTTACCAGAGCTATAAGCACTTTTGTAAAAAAAAAATCCTCTTATTTATTATAAATTTCTCATTATCTCGAAAACTATTTTCTTTGAAAAAATGTTAAAGAGAAAAAAGGTTTATTTTTGGATAAACTATAAGAAAATACCGTAAGAAATAAAATAACGTTTTTTCGATTTTTGTATGAAAAAAATTATTTTTTATTTCTCATCATTTTAAATGTAAATAGTTGTAAAGGAGAACAAAAATTTTTTTTTATAAAAAAAACAGTAAAAATAAAAAATTAAAAGAAAAATAGTTTTAATTTACGTTACTCTCTATCGTTTTTATAATTTATTATAGCAGGTAACTATTTACATCTAAAATGATAAAAATAAAAAAAAAATTTTTATAAAAAACGACGTTTTTTTACGACGTTTTATTGTTTGCACTATTAAAATACATAACCCGAATTAATTTCATATAAATTGTACACTTTAAAGGATAATAGACGATTCTTACATTTAAAATTTACTCGAAGAGCTTTTTTAGAATATACTTAGAAAAACATTTACATAGAGTAATTCTAAAATGATTCCAATAATAAATTTAATTTCACTAATGAAAAATCTTGACAAACCATCCAGCTCAACACTGATTTACAAACTTACAAAGCAACTACATTCACCGCCACAACGAACTTCTTCAACCATTTCAACTTCACAAACCATCTCTCCCACCTCCCCCCAAGACCCCCCCAAAAAACCGTTAATCCCCAAAAATTTTCGCAGCACCTCCCGCGAATCCCTCCCGACTTCCCGGTAGCTATACCTATATACACAGCCACCAGCCGCTCGCTCGGCGCTGCTGGGAAAAAAAAGGCGCTGCGCGCGCAGAATATCGCTACAGGCTCGCGCGGCGGCGCGGCCGCCTCTCTCTATATACTAAACGGCGCGCGAGTTGTGCAGCGGCTTTCGTGAGCGCCTGACGTACAACACACACACGACACTCGTAATCGCGCGCGCGCTTCGGCTTTTTCCTCCGCTTACACACATGTTTTAGACCAAACAACGATCATAAAAAATTTTCGTCTCCCGGGGAATCACCGGATTCCCTCTGAAGAAAAATCACCCGCGAAATTCAAACGTGGATAAAAAAAACAGTGATGAAAGTTCAGTGCTGTGCTTGAATAAGTGAGAGTCCGCGCACTGACAGAGAGTCGGACTAGCCTCAGGAGAGCTCGTATATCGCAAGCATGATGGAAAGCAGCAGCGCGCCGAGGCCGAAGACGGCCCGGCGAACTTAACCTCAGAGCGCGCGCGCGCGCGGACTGTAATAACGGAAAAATAAAAGAACGCCCGGGGAATAATCGTGGGAGAGCGGCAGAAGAGAGACAGAGAGGAAAAAGCAGCAAGCAGACAGAAGATGAGGGATTCGACGATAATCACGCACGCCGATGTTTACAACGAGCTGCCGAGCACGTCGAGCGACAAGTGAGTTATACATTTTCTCTATTATACGTAAAAGCGCGCGCGCGCAAGCGAGCGCCTCTTTTGTTTTCGTCTCTATATGATGGATGTATGCCTCGCCGCCGCAGAGCCTTTGTATATAATTTATGCGCCGCGCGAAGCTCGCTGACACCCGGCGGAGCTCGCCTGTATTGAGACGTTCGCGGGAGACGTGATTGACCTTCAGGATATTCAGCGGGCTGCGATTGAAATTTCAGACCGTGGGTAGTTCTTTGTGTCCTGAGTTTTGGTTTTTGAGAATGTTTTCTTTCGAAACAAGGCGTTTATGTCTGTCATTTATCGATCTGCGATTGTGGCACAGTAACGGAGAATCGCGGCTCATTGATATAGTAGCGATGAAAACACGTGACTTCGGTGCTACGGACATGTGCGCGAGGCTGCAGAAGAGTTACGTTAATTATTCGTTAAAACTGCCGTATCACGGCGAGAGGCATAACGCCGCGACGGAAGAGCGTAAATAAATGGAAGACGGGAGAGGGAAAGTTACTGTGCGAGGATGTGAATTATACGACGAGATGTTTTCTTGGGTGGCTGTAAAATGTCTGAGTCGATGATTTTTGGAGTAATTGACAAGGTAGTTAATAATTCAATGGGTTCGATCCATTGTTTTGTTTTTTATTATGTGGCTTTCGATTCGTGAGTTGAATCTATATCGGTCTGTCAAATAGCGGCTGTAAAAGATGGTTACGACTCCTATAAAGGTTGATGGTATAAAAAACGTTAGAACGACAAGACCGTGCGATTATTCCGGCTGTAAAACCTTTCCCGCAAATACGACTAATGGAATAAAGCCATAACAACGTAAAATGTTTCGTCACGCGGTAAAGATTGGACGTTTTAGGCTAACTTTATGGGATTTTTTTAAGCATCAAGCTCTTACGAGCGGAGAGATGTTTTGAAAACGGCGTGAGATGGTGATTTTGTTATGGCAGTACTCTATTAAGAATTTCTAAAAGATTTAAATTTATTTTACGAGTGGAAATGTCGTCAATTAAATGAATCTTTTATCTTAATTATGAAATGATTCATTTCAGCGATAGTAAACGGAAAATACGCCACGATAATAATATGCAAAACAAGTAGCCAATTTGAAGCTTATTTATTTATATACAAATTTTTTATTAGATCTACCATTATAAAATCCAGAGAACTACGCTTCAACTTTTTTCGGGCTCAAGTAAAAAATTTTTTCCCAATCGCTCTACAGCTAAAAAATGGATTTCACGCTTCGATCTTTTGTTGACAATTTTTTTAGAGCGTCACTTTTTCGCGGTACGGCGGTGGCCAGCGGAGCGAGAAGGTAGAATTGGTTTCCAAAATACCGGAGAAACCTAGACGCTAATGAAAAACGACGATCGAACTGTTTTCGAAATAGCTCTCAAATCGCGTGAAAGCGTAGAAAAATCGACTGGGAAAGAAGATGGTAATGTAACGGCCCGGTTTCGAGTAAAAACTGTGTTACGAAAAGTGAAAACTTGTCGGCTTTAATCATTGACATTTGCCTAAACTAAAAATGAATAGATAGTGCGTTCTTGCTTTTAAACTTAATCATTCAAAAATCAAAAAGTTACTCCATTAACATCAAGAAGCCTTAATACCCAAACTGCACAATGACAACCTTTATACCAACTCAACACGCACCACAAATCACGGAAAAAAATTCCGGAACACGAACAAATGTCATTCGCTCCAACACACACATCAATCCGCTCTCCGCTTTACGCAACCTCAAGCCTATCGAATTAAAAAAAACGAGCCAACAATCCACATTCTTAATTCGCTGAACGATCATTAATCCACATCGCGTTAGCCCCTCATTCATACGTCAGCGCGAAGGATATACGCGCGCTCTCCAATTAAAATTACAATCGAGCGCTTTTTTTCGCAACCACCCGGCTATACACATCCAATTCGAAAGCGCGGAGCTTTTTCTCGCTGCGTATACTCTCGGGAATTTCCCACGTGATGCGCGCGCACTCGATAAAACTTTCACGTTCCAATACGTGTACGTGTGCGCTCCGCTGAGAGTTCATCTTTGACGTCGCGGGTTTTCTCTGCAGTTTTGCCGGACGGCTCCTTTTATAGTCTTTACCTTTCATAAGTACACAGAGCGCAGCGAGCCTCGGCTTGAGAGTCTGCGCTGAGCGTGTAAATATGTATGGACGCGGGGAGAGACTACGTAGCTCACTTTGTTCTCTCCTTCTTGGTTGCTTCGTCTCCGTGGGGGAATGTGTCTGGCTGATTACGTATGGAGGATTCTGCGGTGGTTCTGGTTTCTCGGTTGGGCAGTGAAACGTCTTAGTTGTCGTGAGTGACCGATTTATTTTTACTGATGAATATTTGAGGATTTAGAGGATTGAGCCCTTAATATCGTTGCATGTATTTAGATTATATAAAAAATTCGTTAAATTTGATGAATAATGCATCGGAAGATCGTCTTAATTCAGCGTAAAATCTTTTTCAATAAGCGATCAACAGGTGGTCGCGCCTATCAAGTAGTACACCACAATAAATTATCCAAAGCTCACGGGCCCTCGTCTAACTGTAAACAGACCTAAATATCCATTCGCACGATGTATCCTCCAATCCAAACGAACCTTCATTCCTCACACACCGAGAGCATTAATGATTCCCATTGTTACGCGGAACCACCCATGTACATAGCTACGCGCGCATAAAGGGCTACACGTCGTCGACGCAGCCTGAATTCTTCCCGAGTTCTTCTACACATGCTGCTTCCTCCTTTCTTTTTTCTCACTACGCGCTGTGTTCCCTTGACGAGTTCACCTTCCGTTACTTTTTCCGAGACTGTATGTACGCTCGTTAGACTTGCGCAGCACGTGCGAACCGCCGATTTTTCACCGATCGCAGGTGGATGATACAAGACGTCGATTGATTCGCGAGTTGAACTCGCGGAATCGGCGGAGTTCCGAGAAGAACCGGTGATGATTCGAATAATGAAGTTAGTGTTTCGCTGGCTTTAATGTTCCAGATTCGAGCTGTTTGCTTTATGTTTCATATAGAGTATTGGAGAGTGCTTAGAGAGGAGCTTGTGGGATAGCGATAAACAATTATCTCGCGAGTTACGATCGTAAATCACATATAGTTCTTTGTGTCGCTTCGGTACGAAGTGATTGATTTTACGAGTGACAGTTATAAAAATTACTTATCTAAGAATGTAAATGCTGTATTACGTAAAATCGCAAGACTCTGTATCGAACGCTGTAAGGAATTGAAAATTGCGAACTGTCTTGTGCAAAAAGTCTAATCGTCTAATCTTGCGCTGAGAGACAGAGGATCGATTAAGTTCTGTGGTGTAATTAAGAGCAATTAGAATTACGTCTATTGCAAATGTCATTCTGCCACTAGTCTTTTAAACTAATAATAAGTGTAACGTATACTGGATATATCAGTCCCGGATTAAATACTTCGTTAAATATAAGAATTATCCGAACAATGCCACATGTTGAATCATTCGACCTCAAGTCTGCATCTGTAACCTAAAACTTTGTGAATTGTACATGTTGATCTCAGCTCGGGTTTCTGAAGATTGGTAAAATTAACGAAGCACTTATCCAGAAATTTGCAGCCGGGAAAAATTTGGTATGTAACGATTTAAAGTTCGTGCGCCAGTTTAACCGAAGCCTGTAATAACGGTTACACAGTACGAGCTTCCATTATCGTAAGCATTAAAGTATTTTCAGAAAATTACAAGATTCTTAATCGCTTAATCAGTCCCGATGATAATTCTGGTCGAGAGGCTACTTAACCTTGACATCCAATTAAACTTTTTCAGAAACAATTTAAATGACTCGGTAATTTTATGCTAACGATTGTGTCTACAACGTTTAAACGATCGAAATAGATTTGTATTTATAAAATCAAACACAAAAACCAAATTAATTCGAAACATTAAATATACAGCTTCTATCACAGATAAAATCTTAATTTTTACGTCTGAATCCCGGCCTAGAAAAAACCACCCCACAAAACGATAAAATACCAAAGCGATTATCCCATTAAAAAGCCGCAAGCATCCCAAACGCTTCCTAAACACTCCCAAAACATTCAAATTGAAAGCCAACTCCGAGCGGCACGATCGGCTAATGAAACGGATCCTCGAAACGTCAAAATTATCGTGCCCGCTTATAATGACAGGCCGCAATAAGGCTCAGCAGCCGTTTTAACGAGCCATCCTTACCAGCCGCTCGGCTCTTCCGCCGTCTCCCATCGTATCATTAAACCCAATTTCCCGGCTAATCGTTCCCAGAGAGAGAGAAAAAGAGAGCCGCGTCGTAAATCATTTCAAAATTTTTGCACGCGACTCGCTAAACAAACACGCACGCAACAAAGTTTCTCTGCGCGCCGGTTTCTTATATTTGCATTTCGCTCGCCGGCGGAGAAGAAGAAAGAAAGAAATCGGCAAATAAATAACCAACTTCGGCCGATAATTCCTCTCTTCTTTTTTCTGCGAGTCGTCAGCGCGCCAAGCGCGCCTCGTATATATTTCTTTCTCTCGGCTCGCAGCGAGCTTGTACGCGATATTCCGCAGAGTTATGCCTTTCTTTGTGGATCTCGTGCTGTGGATGGTAACGCGACCCGGACGAAAAGCTGAAATCCAGCCCCGGCTTTATGAATATGGAGGTGAGCTTAACAGTTGGCTTGGAGAAAAAAATGCTTTTTACTGCTTGTGTTATTTTTTTGTGTGCGTGCATGTAGGGCGCGGAATTTTTTTGGTTTTTTGTTCGGCTTGCGATTTATGGTTTTTGAAGCGAAGGCTTTGGTAAATTAGGCTAAAAATAGAGAGTGGGTTTTGTCTGCGAGGCTTTGTTTTCGAGACGTCGTTGATTGTGTGATTTATATTCGTTTTTTACTGTGTTCTGTAAGGCGTTGAATTGAAGTTATGAATAACCATGAAAATAATAGTTTAACTGCTGCTAACTAATAAATGTCAATTATAAATCATTGCAGTTTTAAGATGTAATTGGGTTGATCAAAGTCAATCAGGACTATCTTGGCTATTAATAGTCACTGTAAAGAAAAATCTAATCAGAACTGCTATTAAGCTATTAATAATTTTTCCGATCAATTAAAAATTCAAAATTGCTATTACATTGTTACAAAAAAGAAATCTGCCATCTGGATAATTTCAATCTATCTCCCAACCATATAAAAAACCTAGGTGTAGCTTAGATATAAATTTCATATCTCTTTGTCGCGAAGTCCTTCACCACTTCCAAATTTTTAGGCTTCCCATCCCTCCCCTCCCTAAACCACACAATACCCAACACCTCCCGTAAAAGATTCACCACCCAAAAATCCACCTATCTGCATCAAACCCCCTCCCACAAAAAAAAATCAACGTACACCCATTCAGCCATCCGATAGCACAAGCCATCTTACGGAATGTCGTCCTGCAAGCAGGCCCTTAATTAAATCATTTGCGTCCCTCCCCTATACCGTCGCGAGCGGATCCTTTTTTGTCAAAATAGGGGATCGGATTGCGCGGCGCGCGAAATTAATAGCACCAGGCTGCGGTCGTTCCTGGAAGAGAGCAGCTCTCCGAGGTGTCGGCTGCAGCCACTCGGAGTAGTTTCAATGTCCTCGGCGCGGCTGCTTTTTTCGAGAGCTGGAGCCTGCTTTTTGGAGTAGCTCTCGTGGGAGCTGCAGCGAAAGCGATAGCCGACCGGAAAAGTTATCGCTGCTTTCTAATCAAAAGCGTGTAATTAATTAACCGGAGAGCTGCGTTTTACCGCGCGCTCGTAAATTTTCCGTTCGTATTTCTTTTTTCTTTTACGGCTGCGAGTATTTCGTTTTGCCTTGGGCGGTTATGCGCCTGGGACTCGACGATTTTCTCGCGGCGAGCAGTTTCCTATTATCTGTCTCGTTTTGAAGTTTCTAAATAACGACGGAATCCGATATTCAAGGTGCGGGTTTTATGCGCGCTTGAATTTACGGCTTATGCACAAGCGTATTTGCAGTGCCGGAAGCAAGGGCGCAGTAATGAAACTGTAATCCAATGGAAAAAGTGGCAACAATGAAGTATAACAGCAATTTAACGCGGCTCTAAATCAGTAGATAGTTAGTTCCCCGTCCAGTAAATTCTCCTTCAACTTTCCTTACCGTACAAAACGCAAATTGTTCACCAAACTCTCAAAAGACCACACCGCAATCCCAACTCAACCACCTTCGAACTAGAACTATTCATCCGGCTATAACCAGCCGACCCAGGCCCCTAAAAATCAATCCCATCCGTAAAATGCAAATCCCCGGAACGACTCGTTTTATCGCTCTCTCTCCTATAACCTCCCCCGAAAGTCTGCCCACCAGAGAATTGACCGAGACGAAAGGCGAGCAAAAAGAGAGCCGACCCGCGCCCTCGCGATTTTCGTGCCGCGCGCGCAAAATGCCCTCTCTTTCTCTCCAGGCGCATAAAGGACGACGTCGGCGACCGGGAGTTGAAAGTCTCTCTCTCTCTCTCTCTTTCTCTCCTCCCTCGGCTCTCTCCTTATTTCGCGGCGCGCCGCAAACCGGTTCGCCGCGGCGCGTTCATATTGGCCGCGTTTACATGCGCTCTTTAAGAAAGGGACATGACTTACAGGCGCTGAGAGAGCGAGAGACCGCGAGAAAAATCCGCCGACTTTCTCCGCGGGCCGATTATCCTTTCGCGATGGTATGCGAACGCCGGAGCGAGCACGCACGCGTAATGTATGTATGCGGGAATTCCGTGAACAATGAGCCAGAGGATGAAAACGAGAGAGATTTCTGATGCTGGTGCAGCGGAGGGCAGGCTGCGTTGCAATGGTTGAGGAAAGGATGAACGCGTGGACTTGCAGGTGGGATCGAAGTTTGAAGTCTAAATGTATCGATGTTGTGTTATTTTTGAATTACGGATCTTAGGTATGTTATAATTTCGTATTATAATTCTTTTATACCATCACAACTTCTTGATTGGTAATTAAACGGAGTACCCTAGACTATCAAGAGGTACGTTAAGATTTCCAGAAAATGTATTTTCCTATAGGTAAGTAAAACTCCTACCAGTAAGTTTTAATGCAGCTGCGTGGCACAGTAGCAGCCTTGTGATGCTACCGGAAAATCAAACTTTCACGCACAAATAGCGCGCGAAGGTCTGTTTACGGGAGCACTGCTGCCACAATTTTTTATCGGCAGATGGAAGATATAAAAGCCAATGGCCGGACGTGATGCTTCATCATTATTAAAAGGACCCACGAACCTCGAGCCATTCCCAGTTGAATGAAACCTAGAACCTGGGAATGAAACATAGGATAATAAGTCGAAATTGACGGATCGACCTGGATACTTAATTTTCAGAGATCAAGTTGATAATTGATGCTGTTGGATTGTTGCAGTTTTGAATGATTGTATTATCATCTAGTTTTTGATTTGATTAACACTATCTTATAGAAATTGGATACCGATTCCATAAAACAAGATGTATGTCTTTGATGAATTCAATCGATTGATCGTTATGTAACCCCACCAATCATATTTTCATCTTCTACGAATGCGCCGCCAATAGAACTCCACTCAAGTTTAACTTCTTTTTACCCATTCCAGACGTTCCCACCAAGCCCATACAGACACAAAAGAGAATATAAAGTCTTCAGCTCCAAAATAAAAACCTGTCAGCATCTCGACACCTCTAAGAAAACCACAACTTTCCAGCTGCTGACAAAGCTCATCCAAACGGTTCTGTCCATCAATCGACTCTCAAGGAAACTGTCATTCCCACACAGTGCACATAACGACAATCCAAACAGCCGGCTCTGCTTCGTACTAACGACATCGTCAGGCGAGTTTCCATCATCCTTTGAAAAGTCATCAGCTGCGTACGCGTGAAAAATGAATCCCAGAAGCTTCCATGTAACCTCATCCTCTGCGCGCGACACGCGGCAAGAAAAACCTCGCAGCGCAAAATATCTCTTTCACTACCAAGACCACTGAATCCCTTAGCTGGGGCCACGTAACGCGAGGAGGTGTACTGCGATAATAACCTCGTGTGTCTTGTACACACGAGAACGAAAAGCAGAGCGAGCTGGAAACGGAAGAAGCGAGCTGCTGTTTGCGTTGGTATTTCTTTCGAGCGAGAGTGAAGGAGGTTGTTATCACAGAGCGCAGATGTGGATGTTAAAGAGCTTTTAACGAGCTTCGCAACGAAGCGTCAAATCTTCGGTAATTGACCGTCGTGAGTGCAGAGTGTGTGGGTCATCGATTGAGCGAAGCTTACAAGTGAGACCACCTGCGAGCTGACAGGATGAGTTTTAGGGAGAGTTTGACGCTTATGTCTGGAAGCTGCAGTTTGACGGCTGGTTGGGACTGAGTTGGCTAGGATAATTAATTGGTGAAGTGAAGAGTAATTTGTTCACGTCGAAGAAGGTTTAAGTGAGAACGTTCTTCTGTAGCTAAAATCGGATGGATCTACAAATACACTAATCTCTTTGATTTTTATTATCTTCAAATAAATTCGACGATTATCAGCAGCAAGAGATTACGTCTTATTCAGAGCTGCACCTTCCAAAGTCGAGCATCGTACACTTAATAGTGTATTAATAGCTCGGGTATTAAGTGAATCGCTCTCTCATTCTCCGCTAGTCCATGCACAAAAACTAGCGCAGCCGCCGGAAGTTCGAGAATAAAGTCTCCTCACGAGCCTGCACCTGCCTCCCTTCAATCTTTTTTAGCCTTCTAATCGCTCGCGCCGCGCCGAGACCGACGCTAGACAGATCGCTTTTCCAATCCCGCATCCGACCGGAAAAATCACCAAAAAAAACTCTTATTTATTCTTCCACGCTACGAGCTTTAAAAGTTCAATTCACAAACGGCAAAATTCGGTCGCTGCTGCTCTTCATCCAGCAAATTAAGCCATATACACAAGCTACGTCGCGGCTGCAGCAGCGCACGTGTGTCTGTGTGTACACAAGCTCGCCTTATGTTTCGCATTTCCGGCGAGGCATAAATTGCAATTGAGGTCTGCGCGCGCGGTCCACGATTGTAAGATTGCCGCACCGGCGCTTTTTCTCCCTTCCTCCGGTTCGTCTGCGCTCTGAACTTTTGTACGCGCGGCTTAAGTTTCAGAAACTAAATTGTTCAATTGGACTTTTTTATCGAGGGTGTTTTACGATGGTTGATATAGGTTGATGTTTATGGGTGATGAAGTTCGCGTTTTATTCTTGGATTATGTTTAGAAAATGTTTGTTTTTATGTAATGTTTCGCTAATGATGGACCTTCACATTCAAGCATGCAAACTCATTCACGTAAATAAGGTATTTTTTTCCATTGTAACTATTTTTAAAATAAGTATCATTAGACGATTATCTTGATCCTGCGATTATACTAATGAACTAAAGATTAAGATAAAAGTGTGTAATTATTATTCACTATAATATTTTCACCATCATTACACTAGTAAAACGTGACAAAAGCTGAAAACTGTACCTAAAAATAGCCATCTATTTATAGCTCTCCACATAAGAAACCAGTCTCGAGTCATCAGCCCTCCTCTCAAAACTCCCAACTCAAAAATCCAACTGCGTAATTTCCACCGGAAAATCCGCTCGCCAAACGACCTCCAGCTCCACCTCCTTACCAACAACAAAAGCAACCAATAAAAAGCATCTCACCTCGCTCGAAAGCCGCAAAAATCCCCTCACTCAGAGATTCATTATCACTCCTCCAATACACAAAGCCTCTCCCTCCCGCAAAAAAGGCCCGCGCTCGGCATTCCTGTAAAGCTCAGCGGCCGAATAACCTCGCTATAGGGCCTCTCTCAGCCGAAACCCTTCTCCTCTCTCTCGCATCCTCCTCTCCTCTCTTTTTTCCTCTCCGACCCTTTTTGCTACCTCTCCTCCGGCTCGCTCTCTGGCCTTGACCTTGAGGATGCTCGCTCGAGCATGGCTTCTCTCTCTCGCGAAGAACGAGGAGCAAAGGGAGGAGAGGAGAACCGGATGACCGCCAGCGGAATTTCCTCGGAGCGGATCCGAGACACCGGGAGCCTAATGGCGCGAGCGGCCGCGGAGTTACGCGCTCCCGTATACAGGCTGCGCGCCTCCTGCGCTTACGCGAGAGAGGAGCAGCGAGAGCGCTAATTCGATCCGGGAGGGAAGTGGAGCTGGGAATCGTAAATCATTCGGGAGCTGGATTTAGAGAGGAGGGTGGTGGGGATTGTTGGGGGATTTGGGGATTAAGGGGGTTTTCGGGAGGGTTTGGGGGTTTTTTGGTTTTTGGTTTTGAGGAGAGGTGGGCGGTGGGTTGGGTTTGGGGTGATGTTGGGTGGTTGGTAATGGGTGATTTGGATAGACTGAATTTATGGTAAGTTTATGTAGTATGAAGTAGACTGAGGTTTTTTTGGTTTCTTATAAAAAATTTTTAATTCGATTATTTTGTTCAGTAAATTCTGATTAGTTCATTATTTTTAGGCAACAAAAATTAACGTTCGACTATGTCCCAGCCCATACTTTTTAAATCATCGAAATTATGAAGTTATAGACAATCTCAGCTAAATAAAACTTTAAGCTTCCGATCGCACGGGAATCCGCACACTTTCATTACTGCGACGCAGCTGCCACCAGCTTTACAAGTTTGCGACCAGTTAGTTTTTATAATCTGCCAGCTTAGCATATATATTTAACGCAGAAGAAACTAATGAAAAATTAATGATCATGACGTTCACGACTACTAAACTGTAAAGCCATGAATATTCGTGAATAAATTGCAAAAAGGAATTTATTCTTCAAACAACCAAGATCCATCGATGAGCTAGCTCCCGCCGAGGTCGTTTGTTTTTAGCCAGCCACGCTTAAACTGGAAGGAACTGATAGCTAAAACGTGCGAAGAGCAATAACAGTCGCATAAAAAAGACCGTAAAAAGTGTCACCACTTACAAACCTTCATTAAAACATAAAAAAAAAAATACAAACATTCAACTTCGGAAACAATCTTACACCGAACTCACCGCAACCTTCACCAAATCACGAATCCCACCCATCCACATCTAGAAGAAAAAAAAACCAAAGCCACTCATACAGCACGCAAATAGACAGAAAAAAAAAACTATCGTGCTCGAGGCCGCTCTTCCACAACGGCCGATTTCGGATCCTCGGGCGCGCACATGTGCAGCTATGTAGTACAGTACTTTTACTACGCTGGCTCTCGCAGCTGCAGTGATGTAATCGCGTACATACACACACATCACGGCGCGATCCCCGCGCTTTACGGGGCCGCAGAGCTGCAGTTTATCGCGCGCGCTCGTATATAGCACTCGCGTCTACTCGCGTTTTCAGCGTTTGCTTCTATATATATATATAAGCCTCGTGGTGTGCGTTATTTGGAAGGAGGTAAAAAGCTTGACCTGCTGCACGTTGCCTTTTCTTTCTCTCTTTCTTTCTCTGGTTTTTTCTATCGTTAGTTTGGCTTTAATCTACCGATTTGCATGGAAGAGCGGTGGTTTATGCGTAGAATCTAGCGCGCGAGAGAACTGCGAAGAGGATTGTTTATACGGAGTAGTGGCTTTTTGCACGAGAGAGCTGGCCTTGGGGGCGATCGGTAATAATTAAGCCAACGAGCGCGCGACTGGTTAATCAATTGAGTCTCGGCGATGGAATCGAGAGCGGGAAAACGTCGGCTTGTTCGAGAAGTGGTTGCGTTGATTTTTTCATGGAGTTCTGCGAGTTTACTTAAATTGATGATTTTCTGGTTGGTCTATTGTTTTTTTTCTGGATAGAGAATTTTAAGTTCTTTTGTAAGGAAGGATCTTATGTAACTTTTGTAAATAATTTATTGTAGGTTAGGTGTATCTTTAATCGTTTGCTTGTAAATTCAAACGTAAGCGTTCCGTTAAGTTCCTAACAGATGGTGACATACATTTCAGAGTGGCTTTTCTTTATTTAAATCTGATATCATTTTGATTCCGAGCCGTGCGTGGAAGTGAAACAACGCAGTAGGTTACAAGTGGATGCTACATTATGAAGTCATTTAGTTACACGATTCATCGTTACCGCGTCCTGAATTGAAAATGACTAGGCGTTTATTTTGAATTTTCACGTTGCATCGACGATTTATCTTTAAAGAGTTTTGTTTGATTTTGAAGTGTTATATTGTCATTAATCAAATTGAGGACTAAAGATTTATGTTTATTTATTGAAGCTATGTCCAGCACAGTAACTTTTGTCGTAATCTTTTCCGGTATTAGTAAACGCTGTCTTCAGCAAACCAAGTTGTTAGATAGTTTAAAATTTCTTTGCTGCCAAAGTTTCGAGGAATTTTCTATCCTCCTCTTTAAGACTTATTGATATTTAAAATGATAAAAAAAATTTTTTTAAATTTTGCTGCGATGGTTTTTTGTTGAGTTAATCTTTTATCAAAATTAACAATCACGTTTTATTATATTACAAACTTCCTCATAACAACAAATTTTATACTTTCTACTTTCAAAAAAGACCATCACCTTCATCTAAATCAAGCTCGCTAACACCCATCAAACAAACAACGCAATAACACATCCACAAATCCCCTCATCCAACCCAACCGGCATATCGGCAAAGATCGGCAACACACAACCGATCGGCCTCTACACATCCCACTCCCAGCGTACACATGAAACTCGCGCTTGCGTCACTTTATAACTCGGCTCCCGCTCTGCTCTCTTGATTTCGCTCTCTCTCTCGCTCTCAAGAGAGCTTATAGGGCGAACTCGAGCGAGCGAGCGATCCGGTACGATGAACCGGTCGCGCAAAAGCAAGGCGAATGACACGCGCGCGAATTCGATGGGCAAACACGCGCGCACAATGATGTTTGCCATCGCGAGTTTCTTTTTTCGGCTGTTCTCTCTCTCTGCGGGACTGGATGACGCACGGCTCGGGATGAGGTTTTGCTGAGGCGTGGGTGGATGTGAGGGGGGTATGGATTTGCATAAATGTTGGTGGGGTTATTTTTGGGATGTGGCGATTGGGATTCGAGATGAGGATCGAGGTGGATTGGTCGGTTTTTTGAATATATTGAGATTGCTGGGGGGAGAGGATGAGGCTGGGTGTTTTTTATGTTGAGTTGATTGACTTGTGGTGGGATTTTTTCATCGAGATTTTAGGGGGATTCGGAGTCGACGAGTGCTCAGATTGAGTTTTGTGCTGTTTAGATTTTTTCAATGATGGATGATGAAGTACTTATAAACTGTAATTTATACGTGGAGAAATTAGGATTTATCTGTTATATAAGAGAGAGCTGCGATTGCCTACTGTTAGAAAATTATTTCGTAAATATTCGATATTTCTAAATGCACGAGGAAAGAAAGTACCTCGAAATGTTAATTTAATTTTGATTTCGATTAGGATATTATGATAAAATTTATATTAAATAATCTAAATATGATTTTGCAGAAGAAACAATAAATTATATAATAAAATAAAATCTATTGTTGTTTACTTCTGTTGTATGAATAAAGGAGTTCTTGATCATGCAAATAAATCAAATTTTGATAAAAAATTTGCGTGTCCTATCGAGGGCAATTCCTAATATATACCTCGCGGTATAACCTGAAGAGCATAATGAATTCCCCTCGAACGGTTCTGCTAATTCAAATAAACCTTTCATTTAATAATTATATAATATTATAATTTAATAAAATACCAGACAATTCAATAAATACTTCCTATAACAAACAAAAAATCTTGGCTCAAACTACACAATCCCTTCAATTAACACCTCTCCAAAACTTTCCACCTACCAAGAAAACCCCACATAAATCCACACACACCGCTCTGAACTTGGCACATCCGTTAAAACGCGCACTCGTCGTCGACGAAAAAAAGAGGCGAAAAAGAAACGGGTTTCGAAAGAGCGCGACGGAAAGCATCGAGAATTTCAAAGTCACACAAGGTGTCTCCTCTCCTCTTGGAATCGGTAAGTCGAGTCGCGCCCCGCATATAAAAGTGATACGCGCGCTCGGCAAGCCAGGCCCAAGCACCTACACCGCCCGAGGAAATCCGTTTCATTCAGCCTACCTAGGAGCGTTGTTATATTGTTTCAAACTGCTCGCTTATTTTCCAGCCGCTGATGTGTAATCGCGGAGAAAGAGAGCGTGAGTGCGGTGATAGGATCTTAATTTTACGAAATGAGGCGTTGGGTTGGTTTGATCGTGGCTGGGACGGCTTGAGTTTGAGCGGTATTTTGGGTTGGAGTTTCTGGTTTGTTCCTTTCGTTTTGAGAAATTTTAAAAGAATTTTACAAAAAAGGTTTTAGTGTCTATTAAAAATGAATGGTTATTAATCAGCATTTTGACAGTAAATAAATGAAACTATTGAACCTGAATTTTCTTAAAAAAATCAATGCAAAATTTAGCTTCATCAATTTACGGTTTCTAAAATTTATAACAGACAATTTATTACATTCTTGTTGTCTTGAAGATGAGTTACGATAATTATTCCAGGAGACATCATGCTTGCACAGATTAACAGAATTATTCGTCATAGGAGTAAAAAGCCTTCGGTGTATGAGTCACTTTGTTTCCTTCAGCGAGTTTAAAAGCTTCTGACAATGTCTTCTTCGTTGTGCAGACACGAGACCGAATAACAATAACATTATCACCAGCATTCTATCAGATTTCAAAAGCGACTGCATTTCAAGAATTGCCTAGATTCACTTTAAAGCTTACCGCAAATTAAAACAGCACATCAATCGAAAATGCATACGTTCCAACTATACCCCGAAATTCGAATCCCGCTCCACAATTCAACTACTGTTTAAAAAATCTCAAAACAAAACAAGCCCTGTCTCATCAAAAACGGATCTCCCACACATGCCCAGCCAGTCTCAAAAAAACTCTGTCTCCTCTGCATCGCACGTGTATCCGTGAGATCGTGAAAGGAGCTCCTATATGCGCGCGCTTCATAAGGCTCAGGAAGGAAAGCGATGAATGAAATTGTTATTCGTGACGTAGGCGAGCGGAAAAAATGTGATGGCAGGTCTTTGAGGATGCTCGGCATGTGCGCGAATTCGCGACCTTAGTTTCTAGTGGAGAGCCACGCAGCTGTGCGTTGAATTGCATTGGTAGTCGTTCGCGTTTTGTAATAATGATAATTGGGTTAGTCATGGACAATGTGGATTATCTAAACGTTTAACAATTTTAATTGCACGAGATGTAGTGCCGCCTGGCTTTTGCTACGGTTCAGTACCTTGGGCTTGTTGGATTGGCATGTGGAGGAATTGTGAATGTGTGATAAATATGGTTGCATTGTATGTGCAGGGTAACATATATGATTTAGGCTAGTTTGGTTATTTGTATGACTGTGTTTCGGATTTTTAACTATACGTGCCCATACGTAGTATTGTAAAATAAAAAGGGTTTAATCGTGAAAAAATATTCAAATTAAGCTGTTAAACAAGAAGTAAAAAAATGTATGATTAAGCGCTAAATTGTATACCCTGAATAAACGGTCGAAGCTATATTCGGAACAGGAAAAACTGGTGATTCTATCAAAATTTTTGTAAGGTACACCTAATAACTTAATGCTGATTCATTCAAAATACTCGCTAAATTCATTAGTATTCAGTATTATTTTAGCGAGCTTAATTTAAATATGATACTACATTTTTTTACGCTGACTCTAATTCTAGATTTTTTTTCATGATATCATGCATAATAAGCATTTTTAATGAACGTATTATAAAGTTAATTGAATAAAGTTAAAAAAAAAAAAAAAACAATTATGTTCTTCAAAATTTGTTGTATTTAACCGTAACTTTAAAAATATATAATTTTCATATTTTCATAGGTCCTACTGAACTATCTCTGCCGTTTCAAAGCATAGCTAAATAGAATATCTAACTCGTACTTTTCTTTCGTAATGATTTCTCGTGAAGACAACAGATATTAATATCTAAGGTAGCACGGTTACTCAATGTAGATTGTGGTATGCCGGCAATTGTGCAATCATTAATTAATAGCATACCCCATGGGGGATTTAATAATTCCTTAACTTTCCCGCTCTTATATCAGTCGCAAAGAATTTACCAAAGTCAAATTTAATAAGATAATTCACCATAAAATATAGTAAATTCTCTAATCCACGCCTGTGAAATGCGTTCAAGTGACAGACGATATAGTCTTAACTGATTTTTCCCGATAAAAGTATCTACTTTCTCCTTTGGTTACGTCGGCTATTAGCTCAGTAAATTCATCCATCCTTGTCCCAGTTCCACATCGTAATCCAAGGGAATAAAGCTAATCTTTCGATGATCGATTTATGATCCTCGAGTTACCGCTTTGAAGATTTACCAGGCACACATTAATTTCGAATCCACGTCACCAGCAGATCTCTTACTGTCAACAACAAACAAAACTCCTTTGAACCATTCCCATCCTATGATCCTCTGCCAGCGACAACAACCTTATCAGACGAAATTAAAAGTCCAATTTGTGAAACAATGGAAAACATCAGACCAATCCGTCCCCCCTCTCTCTCCCCAGCAAAGAATCTCGCGACTTGCGTCAGCTCGTCCCCACAATTAACTCCGCAAACGGTCATTCCAATCCACGCTGGCATCAGTAGCTCTTGCAAGCCCGTCCCAAGTGCCTCTCTCTAAGACAAAGAGGAACGCGGCACGATGGTGGGGCTCTCTCGCTAGGAAGGAGATGGAACACGCGAGATATAGACGAAAACGACGGGAGTAGGAGAGAGCCGAGCAGCGAAAAGAAACGGTAGAGAGAAAGAGAGAGAGAGAGAGAGATACGAGAGCGAGCCGGCAGTGTGGTGTCCTTTCACGTACGTATAGTTAGTGGCGCGAAGGTGTCCCGACAGGCTCGCTCTCTCAGGGGGGGTTCACGCGAGGTCATATCGCGAGAGAGCTCTCTGTTCCTGCGGGTAGCTCTCTCCGACTGTGCACGTGTGCATAGCGTTCGCGTTTCGAATATATATTTCCAGAGAGGGATACGATAGTGCGACGCGATGTTCGGCGCTAACAGGAATCGCGTCTTCGGAGGCAAGAACATATTCGGTAAGAAGGATAAGAGTAGTAAGAAGGAGAGGACGTGGATGAAGATGAAGATGAAGAACGAGGAGAGGCAGAAGGAGACGTCGAGGCGTAAACCTGACCTCGACGACGATGATGATGACGACAATCCTGCGAGGTATATTGGAGAGGCTTGTTCCTTATTCTTATTCTGCTTTCGTGTAGGTGTGGGCTTGTGCTTGTGGTGCCCTTTGTGCTTTGGTGGGCCATTGTGTTGTGCGCGCGTTATCGGGATGTGGAAAGAGGTGATGTCGCGTGCACCTGGGAAAGCGCTTTTTGAATGGGTTGTGTTTTTGGTGGGAAGAGGGAATGCTTGTTGTGGAATTACGGTTATGGGTTTGTCAGAGAAAATTTTGTCGTCCGATTCTGAACGTTCTTTCTCAACACTGTATATATGTATATTCATGCGATGAGTAAATTGTTTAATTACTTGACTTGTTCAAATGACATTGAACCAATTTATTTTAAAAATAATTTTATTATAATTTTGTTGCAATGCAGTATTTGTTATTTGAAATTCCTCAAGTATTTGAATATTTTGTTACTTAATCATTAATATTTATTTTACAAGTACAAGACATATTTATTTGGAACCGTCGAAATTTACCGTACTCTCTGAATTTTAAGTAGAGGGAATTCCACTATTTACTATTTAATAGAGCAACCTCAACTAACAAATAGTAAAAAATTCACTACTTTTTCGTGAATAATCACTAACTTATCATGAATTTTCACTATTTGTTAGTTGAAATCTTTACTAGTTCCACTAGTAGTGGAATTTCCACTATTTAAAATTTAGGGAGTATACAATTTACAAACTTCCAAGCCTCTGCAATAATCAATCACCAAAACCATCCATTCAATCCGCACTTTTACGCGACGCATCAACCCATACCCACAATCAACAAAAACCAACACGTAGTATATACGTAGGCGAGAAAAAGAATCGAGGCGACCGGCAGCCAGCACAGTAGCCTTGACCCAGGAGTCACCGGCTGCGCATGGGAACGGCACGCGCGCGCTAAAACTATACTAACGAGCGATCATTGCCGGCCTGCCGGTATATACATATACGTAATCGGCCTCATCCGCGCGCTGCTCCCGAAACTGCGCTCCTGTTTTTTTACTTCGTGTGTATATGCATTTAAACGAACGTGATTTTTTTGAGGGCTCAGCTTGTGGATTGCGTAAAAGTGTATGGGTGTAGTCGATTGAGCTGTGCTATTAATTAGCGGTTACGCTCGGCTGGCTTTGCGGCGCGGCCTGGATTTGAAGGATGAGGAGCAGAAGTGATAATTCGCCGGTGATTTTACGAGAATGCCTCGGGTTGTTAATGGGTTGTTACGAGCTGTGAAAAGTTAGTGCTTGTGTCGTAAATTAACGGTAATGAGGTAAATTAATGTGTTTGCAATGTTGTATTGATATGATGCCGTGTTTGTTGATGAACGAGGATTGTGAGTCTGAGACTGTAGACACGTGGAGTGGAGAGCACCAATATAATAATTATCTTTGAATATTTATTGGAGAATTGGAACTTGTGTTAACAAGCGTAATAATTGAATCAAATATTTAATTGACTGTATCGTGACATAGTATCTGATAACTTAGTCAGCAGATTTTATAATTTTGGAAAAGCATGTTTTTATTTATTAGCCTAAAAAAACTTATTTCAAAATAAATAGTTTAAAAAGTTTATCAATCTTTATTTAAATTTAAATTAATAATAAGTTTTTGATAGAAGTAAATAACAAAGTTTCCGATAAATTTTCTTTAGTGTAATGTGATATGACTATGTAAGTAGATTAATACCGAGTTTATCAAGACACTATTTATATGCTTTCAAGAACGGTGTAAACCTGTCTATTTATATATAAATTATTGTTGATTATTTTGTTGTGAACCTCTGTTAACCTTTAATTAACTTTCGTGAAAATAGTTTATTAAAGATTGACTTGTCATCATTTCTTATATTTTTAACTGCTTTTTCAAAAACTTTAAATAACTTTATCGACAATAAAGAATGATAGTTCAGTTAATAGAGTTTTAACTAATTGGAGCGAATTGTGAAGGCTTCAAATCGTACACCGAGTATTTTTCATTTTAATTTACTTATTTTAATAAATGTTTTATTATTGAAAAAAAGGAATAAAAATATATGCTAACAATTATAGGCACCACTAAAGTTATTGAACTTGTATAATTTTTGATAGCTATTAATTTTATGTAATCATCACTATTTCTATAATATGAACTATTAAAAATCCTAAAATTACAAACCCTTTAATTAACCTTAAAAAACAAAAAAACTTTACTGACACATAAAGCAACTCTCCACCTTTCTAATTAAACCAAACCGCATCACCTCAACCATCATACCTTCAACCACCTCAAACCACCACCACAATCCTCCCAACCCAAAAACCACCTCCCTATCCACCCCGTCGATAAAACAGATCCCGCATTCCATAACTCAGCGCCCGCCAGCCATAACATTCCCATACACACAAAACCCGCGCAGTCGCACGGGTGGCCTCCAACCCTTTAACCCCCCCCCCCCCCCCCCCCCCCCCCCCCCCCCCCCCCCCCCCCCCCCCCCCCCCCCCCCC
>UELX01003659.1:0-22114 GCA_900480035.1 Eupelmus urozonus
GTCTTATTGATATCTAATTGCTTACTTGCTGATGAAGATGAAATTTATGCTAAAATTTATCGATTAAACATCGACAAACTGTACTGAATTAAAAAAATTACATTGTAAGAATATGATTAACGAATAGTTTTTTAATCAAATACGAATGCCATAACATTTTCGCTTATTTAAATATTTACGTGCTCTCATGTAAAAACTAAAAATTCTAAATAGAAGTTTTAGGTCATTTAAATTTTAAATTTGTCTCTTGATTACTTTAAAATTTTCAAAATTATAAAATCTTTAAAATGTCTGTATAATATTGTTTAAAAATGATCAAAACACAAAATTAGCAAAAATTCACAAATATGAATTTTATAATACTTGTAACTATAAATAAATTAATATTTACTTTTAAACGTACTCCTATTAATATAATCCAGTGAATAAAAATTAAAAATCCTTTTATCATAAACAAAGACATAATGTTATTTTTCAGCGCACATCTACTACAATCCTGCCGCAGAGCGATCGCCCCGTCGCCGGCCGTCGGACGATCGTTACCCACCTCCACCCGGCAAAGTAAAATGGTTGCCCGTCCTCACGCGCTACAAGTCAGCCGAACAATCCGACGACGATCAGCAACGAGCGACGGCGCCTAGCAGACAGGGTCGCAGCCACAGCTACGACGTGAACATTTTCCGTCGGGACTCGTTGTCGCGCTGGAACGAGCGCTACGTAGCCCTGCCGTCCGAGCCGAGCAGGCTCGTCTCCTACAAATGGATGCCCGAGACGGGCATCTCCATGTCGCGCTACATACCCTCGCCCATAGCCAGGCGCACCAGCGACCAGACCGACCGGCCCAAGCTCATACCGCCCACGAGCACCAGGTGGATGACCTACGCTAAAAACCCCTCGCCTAGTCCCATACAAAGGAAACTCTCCGATAGAAGGTCGTCGGGGTCTGATCAGACTGAGGGCGAGAAGCAAGGGGAGAGCAGTAGACAGGAGGTCCAGTGGAGCAGGAAGGAGGAAATGGAGAAGATCGAGGAGATCGTGGATTGGCAGCCCCAGGGGAAGATGGAGACGACGATCAACGGACAGCCGAAGCCCTCACAAGGTGTTGTTTATATGGATTTTATTGATGAATTTATTGATTCGTGTTAGGGTTTTTTGTATGATATCAGTACGTCCACTCTTCGTCCGCTCTACCTGTCTGACTATAGACATGATGTGCTCTATGGACAGCTTCGAATCAGGCTGGACTCAAGTGTCGATTACTATATTTATTTATATTCGTTATTGAATTTTTTATTTTACTTGGTTTTCTTGTGAACCGTGATCAAAAGTTTATAAAAAAATTTGTTTTCGTGTCTTAAATATTTTTATATTTAATATCTTCTAAACACACGATTATTAAATATTTTATTGATAAAATGGTATTAAATAAAAGAATACTTTTTTTCAACTTTTGAAAATTTTAATAAATAGTTTTCGATCTAAAAAAATATTTTAAAGATTTTATAAAATACATTCACATTTGCACTATTGCTCAAATTTATTTTATAGCACAGAAAAATCAAATATAACTTATTAATAAATTTTATTATAAATACTCTAATAAAGTAAACTTTTTAATTTTCATTCATTTTGTTCAAGATGAAGCAATTTTCATTATAATGTATATTAAATATGATTTTGTGGCTTTCCATGATATGTAAATAAGTACACGAAGAACATTTTTTTGGAAAAAGTACTTAACTGTTTCAGAAAATGTTGAGACTGCTAAAATCTAAAAAATTACTATTCTTTTCACGAAATTTTATCAGATTTATAGTAAATTTTACTAGAAGTATTAACTAAACGTTTAGTAAAATTTCCTAAAATGTATACTAATTTTTTGAGTTTTAACCGACTTTTACCACTTTATGAAAAAATTTAGTCAATTTTCCAATAAATTTTTCTACGTGTACTTTCTTTTGAAAATCGCGTATATATACAACTTTTTAAAGATGGGAAGACTTAAAATCTTTATTTCATATTAAATTCATAAACTTATTGGAAAGTTGATAATTAGTAGAGATATCGCACTGGTATTAAGTGAATAAATTTATTTTAAATAATTACTTACTAAATTCGTCGTGTATATGTAAACTGTAATTTAGAAAAGTACAGTTTCGATTTCCTTACTTTGTGTAAATTTATAGTTTCATATTGTAGATTTACATTTCAATACTTTGTTAATTCGAAGAAAATACCAACAATGAACTGACTAAACTTCTAATTAGTTTGTATATAATTTTAAGCGGATATTCTAATGTTTACAAGCCTAATAATCTGAAAAATCCTAAATGTCCGGTCTACTAAATGAATCTCCGATGATATTTTTACTGTGATTAGAATGCCGGCTATACTAAATAACCCCATCCATTAAAAAAATGTACTTGAAAAAGTACTTAACTTTTACTTTTTACAATATTTAAGAGTTCAAATATCCTATTTGTTCAACACTATTAGAAATTTCAAATTACTGTTAATGTTAGTTGTATTTTATACATAAAACTTAAAACTGCTTCATTTTTTACAAAAATAAATGAAAATTCAATGAAGTATTTGAAAAAATTTTGGGGTCAAATACTTGCCTTCCTAAAATTTAAACAGGGATTATATGTGAATCCCTTACCTCCTTGTTACTAGTAATTATTTTAAGCCATTTTCCATGTTTTTCCGATTTTAACAAAATATTTTTCTGGCACATTATAGTTCCAATGAAAAACTGCAACTTATTGTACAAATATTTCCCTTAAGGACGTTCATCAAAAGCAGTTGTGCTAAATTTTGTTAAACTATTGAAAATGACCATGTTTTAACTACAAACTAAGTAATAATAAACATTTTTTGGTACTCTATCGATGCCGCGTTAAAAGTTAAAACTTTGCATTTTATGCATTTATATCCGTACACATCATACTAATCTTTATGTACCAAATGAGTAAAGTCACAGATTACTCACACGGGCAAGACCTCGCTTCGCTCGGATATTAATCACATGAAGGGATAATCTTTTTTTCAAGAAATTATTATTTTCCGTCTACTAAGAAAGAAATAAAGTTACTTTATCTCCCGAAGAAAATAAAGTAACTTTTTTTATTTTCAGGTTAATTCTAAAAAAATCGATAAGCTGGTGAACGTCCTTATTGAAATTCAATTAGAAAACTAGGTTTTCACAATTGTCTGAAATATCAATTTTACATTAAGTCAATTTTTTTATTAAAAAAAAAAAAAACTGAAAAATTTTGCTAATATTACCGCTTGCTCACTTTTAGTATTTTCCAAATATTCAAAATAAGCCTAAATTTTATGAATCAAATATTTCTTTTTTTTGTAACAAACTTTATATTAATTAAAATTTTACTATTATTTACTAATATTATTCTTTAACAAAATAAAAAGTATTAGATAAAATTATTATATAAATTTAAGTAAAGTTTCACTTTGAATTATATTTCAAAGTTTTATAATATTTTTTACTAATAGCACTTTTGGATTATTAAAATATTTATTATATATTAACCACATTTTGAAAATAAAAATAAGTGCATAATACCCAAATAAATTTCATTTTTTTCAAATACTATTAAAGAATTAATAGTCGGTAAATTAATTTGCTTATGTTGCAGGACATTTTACAGGACGATGCACTCAAATTTGAATCTTTTAACGCACAGGGTATTGTCCAATGATAGTCTACCTCTGAGCAAATGACAATCATAAAGTTCAAGTAAAATGCATCGCATTAAAATTTTAAACTTATGCATCGGTTGAAAACCCAAGTATTTATTAAGTTATTATAGTTTGTTGCCAAATAAAATGTTTATACAATGTTTATAAATATATATAAATACATTAAGAAAATTTTGTTAAAATTGTTATAGTAATAAGCATAAAAAATGTGATTATAACTCTGATTATAAGCTGTCCATACTCTATATGCTAATAAGTTAATTTTATTTAACTTTTTATTATTTCTGAGTTGCACATAAATATGTGGGAATAGTTATTTTCGATACTAGTGCGAAAAAGTGATTTTAAAAGCGCGAGTATATTTGCACCGAATGAAGCGGGAGTTAAAAATTCACACAAGGTGGAAATCACTTTTTTGATCGTGTATTTTAAAAAATTTGTACAATTAAAGATTCTTGAGCTTGAAATTATTCATATTCTAGCGTATTTATTTTTATTATAAAAGAAAAAAATAAAAATAAATATCACCTCAATTGAAAAGCTCCAATATTTGTGGGATCTTATACAATTCTACAAACCCTTCACAATTGGGACAGTTTTCAAATTATTAGTATTTATGTACGATAACGAATTAGTAAAAGAATTTTCCCAAGCTCTACTGTCTTTTTTATACGTAATTGTGATATTTGTTTCAATATTGTTAGTAAAATTTTATACGTATCCCCACTTCATACCCAATGAGTATAGTAAAGAAAACTTAAAATTTATCCTCTACATAAAATAACATTTCCCTGAAAAAATATCATCGCCAACGTGTGTTCTTAAAAATATGCAACTAGAAATATGCCTTACATGTAAATGTCGCGCCAGTTATAATAAAATGTTTAGATTGTGGTTAAAGTGTGTACGTCAGCTCGAATCGTTGAATAGAAATCATTCAAATGTTAATAGCGTTTTCGATTGAAAAAAGTAGCATATAGTACATGTTTAATTGCTAAATATTAAGAAACGAAATGTCAAATACTAATCGAAAACGTTTACAATTTTTCGTTTATCATTATACGATACATAAATGTACTTATATAAATGTTTGTCGAATAAAATTTTGTAAATACAATCATAATTTTTGTCTTCTCATTTGCACATTCCAAAAATATGTTTTTCAATTTTTATGTTGCATGATATGTTTCAATTTTGAATTGAAGTTACAATAATATTTGGGTAAATATGTTAATATAGGTCTGCGGTTCATTGGATACTTGTACAATGAATTTAATTTCACGAACAATAAATTGGAAACACATTCAGCTATTATCAATTATATCACTCATCTTGTAAACTGTAAAAAAAGTATTTTAAAAGACATTTTCATTGTAATTTAGCATTCTTTATTGTCTAATTAAAAAGTATTGTATCACACAATAAGAAGAGTAAGAAAAGACCAAGAGCTTTTAAATGTATTTAACACTGATTTTGAGAAGAGGAAACAACAAACTATTGCAAATTACAAAAATGATAAATCATTAAAATTTTATAACATAATTGACACTACTTTCTGAAATGCTCTATTCAATAACACGGAATACATAATTAGTTTTATCTGCTTGGTCCTTTTTCTAACGATTCTTAAAATTATTTTGTCATTCTTGTACATACTTAACTGTGTAGCAAATCCCATAAAACCACACCAAATATCTAAGAAACCTTGAAACCATAAAAAAACGCAGGCAAACAAGAGGAATCAGTGCCGGACGTGAACCGCGTGAAGCAGCGTCTGCGCGAGCTCTACGACATCAAGACCGAGACCGAGTGGCCAAAACGCGTGCGCAATCCGTCGCGAGAGACCCTCTGGATGAGCAAGAGCAGCAGCGAAGACGACAAATCCCAGCAGTCTCAAGCCTCCCTGATAACCCAGAAGTCGGTCGAGCCTCGGCCCAGCTCCACCCGTCGCAACAGCCAAGACCTCGAGTTCAACGACCGAACTCCCACCAAAACGACCAGCCAGAACCCTCCAACTCCACAAAGGAAAGGCTCTCGAAAACTACCCGAGCGACCCACTCTACGTCGCGAATCCAGCAGCATGAGCGATCACGTCTTCGAGCCAATCAACGTCGACGACGTGAGTCTGCGCAGTTTCCAGGAACACCTGCGCCGCACCGAGGACATGGCTCGCTACGAGGACGTGACCGAGGTAAGTTTCTCCAGGATGAGCCGGGTACGCGAGCGACGCACCTACTCCGACGACTACGAGAACCCGAGCAGACGCAAGCTCAGCGACAGCATGACGGTGCTGCGCGAAAAGAAGCGCAACTCGGACTCCAGCTTCAGGAGCAGCAACAGGCCCAGCTACGCCGAGATCGAGACTATCTCGAGGAGCTCGCGCACCGCCAGCGATGCCAGTTATGTTAGCGTCAGCTCGGCCTCGTTTTACAATCCGCAGCTGGGTAAGAGGGGAAGCATCGAGTTTAAGAGCACGAGCAAGAGGATCGAGATGCCGTGCAGGAGGACGATGAGCCAGTACGAGCCCAGGCAGAGGACCACGAGCTTGCAGTATGAAAATAGGCCGAGGACGCCCGTGCCGCCGCCGGAGATCGAGGATCTTTACAAGGATTTCAGGGGAGCTGGGAAAAGTAATGGTTTCGCGACGAGGCAGAGGAGAAATAGCACGAGGTACAAGGTGTATCTTACCTAGGTAGAGAGGGGAGACGACTATCTGTTGTTGGCACAATTTAGAAGTAAAGAATAGTGAGAATTAGTGCTTTGACTGCGGGTAGATTTGTTATTTCTTTAGATCAATGCAAATTTGGGTGAAATTCTGGGTATCTTAAGGACTTTTTGGTATGTGGAACAAATCAACTTTTACAATCGTGTAACCCTTTCGTATATTTAAACGACGCATGAACGATTCTCACGTCCTATTGTTAAAAGATAAGTAATTACTACTAATTGCTAAAACGAAACAAATTAATCACTAAAACATATGGCACTGAAAAAAATTAGTATATACTTTCAATGGGAAGATTTGAACACACAAAAATCATATGATTGCATGTTAATAGAAAGCAAGCATTTTATTCTATAGTCAACATATTTAGATAAATATTATTTTTTATTAAAGTTTTATTTTATATTTAGCCTAAGAAATCAATAAAAATATGTAAAGAGCGTGTGATTTACAAATAAATGTGAGCATACAAATAGTAAATGCAGAACAACTGCACTGGAATAAAATTTACCGAAACCAAATAATTCTTTAATTGGATGAAACTTAAAAAAAATTAATTTATTTTAAATCATGTTTATTTTCAATCAACAATAACACGTCACTTGACTACATACATTTTTTTATTTTTATTTTATATTTATTTATTTAATAACAATTCTCACTTTTTTCTGATCCAAATGTCCACACGAGATTAAAATCACTTTCTCGTACTTGTCTCGAAACTACTATTTTTAAATCACTTGAACTTTAAGTAAATATTTATTAAGTTTCATCCAAATAAATATTTATTTGTTTTCAGTAATATTTTTCCGTAAGAAACATGTTGGTAATAAAATGTTGAAAAGTAGGTGGAATGAATGGCGTTGGCGTTTAATGTAATAATTGTATTGATGTATCAATTGAGCAAGTTTTACAGCGAAATATCTATTAGATACATTTATTTTCTGCAAAAGAAATAATGGTAAAATTATATATTGTCAAAGTGAAAACAATTTTTTAGTAATAATTACAATTACATTAGCTACAAATAATTATTTTATTACAGATGATTATCTACATTATTTTATTTGTTCAATTTTATGAAGCAAGAATATATTTTGTTATACAAAAATATTATAAAAGTATTATGTAAATTACAAATAATTATATACAATAAAACAAAAAAATTACAAGGAAACTATACATGTGAGATCTTATTTTTAACTTATCAGCAAAGTGTATGACCTTTGAGTAACAGATCGTAATGAAACTTTTGGAGAAATTTTAATATACTATAACTAGAAAAGCTTGAACGCCAATATTCTCCTGCGTATTTACACATTATAATACAAAAAAAATGAAATTCATTGTAAAATAAGTATTAACAATGAGAAGGAATCTGAACAAACAAAAATATTAAAAAATTATTAGTTCAATATAAAAACATATTTAATCAACAACAAAATTACAACTTCTTCTGAATTGTACGTAGGTACACATACGCATAAATTACGTATGCACATACACTCACGGTCGATCAAGATTCATTGTGGAACTTTAACAAATAATTTCACTTATAAAGAAAGTATTATCTGAACCAAAAATTTCAAAGGAATAAAAAAATCTTTAATACTCCGGATTTAGGTTACACATCTAAAACAACACTTCTCCTAACCATTATATCACAAAGCCACCATCACTCAAACATCAATCCGTCTAAGTCCGACCCGAATCCTTGCTAAACGTAATCTTCAATCTCTTCCTCGACGGAGCCATCTGCGTCGTCGACCCTCTACCGCAATCCCTGCTCTGCGAGATCACCTCGTCATCATCCCTAGCTTCTATTTTCATCCTCTTAGGCACCGCACAATCATTGTTGCTCACTGCATTCGATGAGCTTGACACAAGTGGCTGATTTGTCGGGCCAGTTTTTCCTGGGCTGATTTTGCCATTGACCAGCCGCGTCGAGCCAATTCCGTTTGTTAGTTGGTGGTGATTTGGCAGGAAATGGGTAGATGCTGCGGTGCCAGCGCTGCAGCTGGATGCTACGGTGGAGACCGGATTTTTACCAAAGTTTGGTGTCGCAATCATGAGAAGATTGTTCCGGTTCTTGTCACAACTGCTAGAGTTAGAGTTAGGATACTGGGAGTGTCGTGGATTCGGCAGGTTCACTCGCGGATAATTCTCTTGTTTTAAGCAGGTAATAGCGGCTTTTGCCTGGTATATGGTTGAAGCAGTTGCATTGAGATGGTTCATGTTGGAGAGATGCTGCTGGGGCTCACTTTTGATGCGAACGTCTTGTGTCATGGTTGTCATCCCGTTGCGTTCCTACGATTTTTGCCATTCCAGGACGCTGCTGAGAAGCCGGATGTACCTGCAATAACGTTCAATGTTAAGTAGATCAGTAATTTAATAAATAAAATTATGCAATTGTTTTTTTACTTTTAATTGAGGCACAGATTTAAAAGATTATTAAGATTAGTAACATTGTTATTGACACCTTGCTGAAAATTAATCATGAAATTTAGTTAAATAATTTCGTCACATGATGAAATTACGTGATGAAATCGCAAGATTTTTTAAAATAAAATATAATCATGGACCTACTTTATCGCGTTCCTGAGAATTTCATGTTTGGACAGCTTCTTATCCGGAGGATGTGTCGGAACTAACTTTCTTAGTTCCGCGAATGCGCCGCTCACATTTTGTTGTCGCCATCGCTCCCGACTATTAGTGAATAATTTTCTGACTCCATGGCCTCCGACGCGTGAAGTCGGTGATCCCAGAAGACCATTCGTAGATGAGGATACTCCATCGGTCTAAGCAAATTTCGTTAATTTACAATTTGGTTATACGTTTGCAATAATAATTATGTTATTTAACTGATTTTCCAAAAGCTAAGGTGTGAATCTGGGATCTGTTTAACACCTTAGCGTAATTTATACCTTATGCGGTGCAAATTTTAAAATATAAATCTCATAAATTGTGAATCTTGCTATAATGTGCAAAGGATCTAAATTTTACATTTTAACTTTCAGAGAGTAATAAAAATTACTATTGCATCAAACAGAAAAGGAAATCCATCATAAAACTTCAAACTTACAGAATTTGTGCGATCACGTTTCTTCCTCCCCTGATCATCATCATCGTCCGTATCATGCGAATAAAATTCATCCGAAAGCGTAGCTTCTTCTTCCGTATCCCTTTGAGATTCCGGAGAATCTACAGGATCTTCTGCATTTTCACCTTCTCCGGAAAGCAGAGAGTCCGCCGGCGAATCATTTTCGTTTTCCGACATTCCGCAACTCACATTGTTGTAGGTCAGCATAGGCTACGTAAATGTTAATTGTAGATTTTTATACTTTACAAGCCTTGATATTATTTATTATGTCATTGCAAATCGAGTCTTTTATATATAAATAACTTAGCGTTTAAGATAAACGTGTGCAGATATTGCAACAAAGGTTATAAAGCGGAAGTAAAGATGATGTTCATCATCAACAAAGCTATTTGCGACGATAGTCAGTTATGAGAATAAATGAATCATTTTTTTTTTATCTCAAGTGTATTATTTTAACTATATAAAGTCTATTTTTATTGTTACATCAGCTTTTAGATAAAAATATTACAGTCATTTTATTCTACTACAAAGTGTAGAAAAAACATTGGATTCTCGTCAATTTTATTAATTCTATACTATTTTATTTTTATTGCAGTTGTACACTTTTACAAGTTTATTAATTCTATACTATTTTATTTTTATTGCAGTCGTATACAGTAAAGTTTAATATAAAACTAACGTATTGAATGATTTTATTTCACCCGGTATATCTACTTAAAGAATAAAAAAAAAAAAATGTTACTTCTTCCACAATAATTAATATTAAATTAAAAATTTTCACTCGCTGTACTTCTAAACTAACATAAAAAAAATTTCATTAAAACAACACATCCAAAAAAACTCAACAAAACAATACCATATTCTCCGCTTCTCCTTAACTACCGCAAGTACCAAAAAAGCTCAGCAACCAACAAAACCACCAAGTTCACACTTTTCATCAGCCACCCGATTCCGCAGCAAGCAACGAGCGGTCCAGCAAACTATCACAACCGGAGTACATCTGACTGACAGGCTCGACGTGGAGTCCCGGGAAGCACCGAAATTCGCGGCCGGCGAAGGCGGAGCAGCCACGGCGCGTGGGTGGAGCTCCGCTGAGGCGTCCATGTGCCCCCGAGACAACATCCCTCCGCTAGTGGACGTATCGCTGGGCTCGCATTGGCTGCGCGCTCTACGAGCCTGTGATTGTCTGCTGCTGGTATGTTATGCGTACGGGTGATGTGTCGGCTTGGAATCGATTGGCGGATTTTAAGTGTTTTTTATTATTATTATTGAGATGGTTTTTTTTATTTTATTGTCTAAATGGTGTTTTGGGATGTAAGTTGGCTTTGTTCTATCTATTTTTGTACTACAGTGAAGTTTTATAAATAAATTATATATTGGATGTGTTGATGATAAAATCTTTAAGTTGAGGTATGTAACGTTTTTCATCGTTTTATTTGAAATTTCATGCATTTGATGCAGTAATTGTTTTGAACTATTAAGTGTATAAATCCATTTTTACAGATTTTTACAGAGTCGAAAATTAGTTTTTATTTTTTGTATTGGCCTTCATAGATACTAAAAAATAAAAAAATAATTCTTTGGAAGATTTTGAAAAGGCAAATAAAATTGAATTTATTACATCAAATGATTGAGACGTGAATAAGAACAAAATTTATATGACACAGACATTCTTGAATTCATGTTAAGTCAACTCAAATCATAGCAAAGTTCCTCACTTGCAACATATTACAAAAAGTCTTGTGCTCGGAAAAATCGAAATATCTATAAAGTCTGACCTTTACTTCTAAATTTCCCATAATTATACGCATAAAATTGATATCATCCCCATCAATCCTCCACAAATCACAAACGATGTCCCATGAATACCAACATATCCAAACGCTAAAAAAACGCACTCTCCCCACGTTCCCAGCTAATTAAATCCAAATCACCTACGAAAAAGCAGATGATAGGCCCAACACACCCCGGTTCAACCCAAACTAAAAAAACAGGCTGCTCCCCCTTCCTTCCTAAAAATCAAATATACGCATTACGCACGCACACATCCATACATAGATGATACTCTCCGCTCTATCCCCTTGATCTCGTCAAGTGACCGCACATCGCACCAGTCACGTGTTGCTTTATTGTGACACTCGAATTAGGGAGTGTCGAGGATAGAGAAAGAGAGACGAGGGGTGTCATCTCGAGCTCTCGTCGCGTGCGATCCGATCATTCGAATGCTATTACCGGGCCAATCTGCGTGGGAGACGAGTTTGCCGATCGGATTCTTTAAAGTAGACGCTTGCCGGCGTTCGCTAGTTGCACAATAGGTGAAGTATGGTTCAACGCGCTCATTTGACTTTGTGCGCTCGTGTTATCGTTGCGGATTTTGGAAGTGATGAGTTT
This sequence comes from Eupelmus urozonus, assembly GCA_900480035.1. Taxonomy (NCBI): domain Eukaryota; kingdom Metazoa; phylum Arthropoda; class Insecta; order Hymenoptera; family Eupelmidae; genus Eupelmus; species Eupelmus urozonus. The sequence goes on from UELX01003659.1 coordinate 11,940, forward strand.
CTATTTTAGGGGTATCTTACGTAAGCAAAGTAAACGTAAGCTATTTATATTAGGTGATGCTGCAGCCGGTTTATTTGTTTAAATTATTCTTCTTTACATATGTTTATTTAAATTAAAACTTTGGTGATCAAATGGAATATTATTAGTGAAAATATTAATGAAGTTAAAAAACACGGAACATAAACTCAAAACATAATAATTATTTTATTAATAAAGTGATTAATTTTCCCGCAGTCAGCAAAGAAATTGCATTAACAGTCGCTAATAGGTTCACATCCAAGTACCAATGCGCACTGAAAACTCCCACATCGATTAAAAAATTGCAGTACATTCAGACAATCTAGCCTTTCCAAACCAAGATTTTCTCAGGAAGTCAAATCCACATACGCCCAAGTCGAAAAGCTTAAAAATGACCCTAAACGACGATAAAAACAGCCCCACGTCGCTCAATAAATCCACAACCGCTCCGTACACCAAGATCCCTAAGAGCGCATTATGACGACGACTCTAATTGTCCCATAAGCCGTATTTTCGCCTCCCGTGGCGCGCGCGCCCCATTGTCAGCCCGCGCGAATCTACAAAAGGGGCGCCTATATATATACCTAAAAACTCTCCCTCGTATTTTTTACATCGCGAAGTGTATCAATTCGCCCTTTTTCCCCGAAACTAGACGAGAATCGATAAATGCAAGCGAGTCGATAAGGATCCTTGGGCTCGGTCCCCGCAAAATCGGACCTTTTTCCCACAGAGCGACCGCAGCATCCGTGAGGATGAATAAATTTTTGTACTTAAGAGGAGCCGTGGGGTAAGATGGTGCGTATATATATGTGCGCTCGGCACGTGACTGCGGAAGTTCGAAATATCGCTTGGCAAGCTAATCGTTATGAGAGCTGGACGATAAAGTGTCGTGAAATTTATAGGGGCAAATTATTATGGGCTGTGGGCTCGTTTGATTCTATCGCTGAGAGTGCAGTAATTGTTTATTTTTGACTTTGAATTCATAATCTCTTATTTAATTGAGCACATTCGATTGTTTATGTATGACATTAAATTTGTTTAAAATACTGTAAGAAAATAACGTTTCAAAAAATGAAGTACAAATTTGAGTATTATAAATGATTTTAATAAAGATCAACTATAAAAATGCACAAGTGTAAATAAGCACTAAAAAAAAAAACTACTATGATTCAGATTTCAAAATCAAATCTACTTCAATTTAATAACAAAAAAAAAGAAAAAAACCACGTAAATTTTTCCCAAAATTCCATACAAACAAACATACCTACATATTCCAACCCAAAGTTCTCACACGTCTCGCAGTTGCACAATTGGAAAAGTGGTATTTATCGTAACGTAAAAATCACAGCGCGATATTATAAACGCGACGATGCGGAATTATCGGGAAATATGGTCGAGCTTGGGATACGTGCGAATAAAGGGTGGGCCGAGGAGGCGTGTCAAGCGTCCGGGGCTTTGCCCAGTGTCCCATGAACGTCAACCCGCAGTCGGGTTATGCTATATGCGGCTCTATAGAATAATAGGGATGGATTGCAGTAGAAAGTTAACCGAAATGAAAGTTCAAGTAATTTTAGATTTTAATTGTACTACGTGATTTCGAGTTTTTTTGTATGGTATGTGGATTTACTAAGAAATTCTTATGAAGAAACATTTATTAATAAATAATATTTACATTATTAATCACATTTCTTAATAAATAATATAACAATAAAGTAAAACTTACTTTGACTTAGTATTGAAATAAAAAAGAGCAACAGAAAAGTTCTAAAAATCAGCCGTTATTTTTCTGCAAATGTGCAAAACGAAAAGGAAGAGAAAGTAAATAAAAAGTAAAATAAGCAAAAGTGGAAAATAAAAAAACAGAACAGTGAAGAGACTAGTCAGAAAGTATAGGCACACGTGTATAAGAAAAAGTAGGAGGAGCTCTGGGAGCGTGGTACAGGGGATGAAACGGCTGCGCGTGAGCAGAGGGAGAAATCAATTTTCCTTATCAGTGTCGAGCAGCCGTCCCATATTAATTCCATTATTAGTGTTTACTCTCCGCATGGTGCCACCCCAAAATTTCAGAGCCCTAGTCGCGAATAGTCAAGCGATATTGCAATGTCAACGGTATGTTTAATTACGCTTAAAAAACAGTAGTTAAAATGGTGATTTTTTGCACTTTGCAATTGTCTACATGTATTATATTTTGTTCTTTATCGGAAAAACAAAAAAAAAAAAAAAATTGAACGAATATTATGCAAATTTGCAAAATAATACGTTCCTATTTGTTTTTACAAAACATTGAGTACAGCTTTCTTTAACTTTCCTATCTTCGTGTATTTTACTTTTCAACTTTTCCTTGAGAGCCTAGAATCTTACTGCCAAGATTCACATTGTGTCGATGCTGTATGACTATACGAACAAGAAACCTCGAGTGTTTCTAGCTGATAAGAGAACTCAGCCCGTCTTTAAGGGCTGGCGACTATGGCCAAGTAATCGCGGCATGAAAAATTAATCTCCAGGACTAGCTGGCTACAAATCGTCCGGCAGATTACTTTTTCAGATAAGTTTACGGCTGGAAAGAGATTATAAGAGCTTTCGTTAAAATAATACTTTCTTACTTAATTCTTAAGACTCTTGGAACTGTTTTCATAATTCGCCAAAAGATTCTGTCTCTACGGTTTATGATTTCGCAAATAAAGTTACTTTGAAAGTTGATTTCATTCATATTCAACATTCTCCGACACAATATTTAAATTTTAATTATAAAAATAATAATAAGTATTAAACAAATACTTTTAATATAAAAAGTTTATTTATCTAATTTTATACATATAATTACAATACATAGCTAAAACAGGAAAGCTTACTATTATAATAGTATAGTATACAAGTTTCGACAATTTCACTTTAAATTCATTGTCTTTTTGTATGATCAATACTTTAAAATTAACAATTTAATATTTTCTATCAAATTGTTCACTGTGTGAAATGTTTGAAAAAAATACATAAAATGCTTTGAAAAATGTTCTTAATTTACAAATGATTTATATTTTTACAATCAACTATTTTGTAAAAACTAACAATAACAGCATAAAATATCACATAGTTCATCTTTTGAAGGTACATTTCAATCTGCTTCAATATACATTACAGTAAGTATTTTTAACTATTATAAAATTTTGTATTCTTCATACCAACATTTAAATAATAAAATTAAAATATTTACTAATTTACTTTTATTTTAGAGGTCACAATATTTAAATTTTTCAAATGAATTTTTCGTGTTGATAAAATAAAAAATGTTGCAAATATTAAAATATTGCTTTTTAAAGGTTTTCGATTCAATCACTGGCAATCTATATTAACGATAAAGATTAATTACAATGTTTGTAAGTTTTATAAAATTTAACATATCAATATCTTTTATACAGTTGTAATCATAAAAATATAATACTAATCTTGACTAATTTTTTACAGTTTAAGCCATTACGATAAACAGTCTTTTCAAAAATTCTAATAATCCTAGTGACTTTGATGTTCGTAAATTATATTTCGAACAATCCAATATTCTACACTAAAAGGCACCTTTATGTAATGGCTTTTATTCATATTCTTTGTACAATTTATTTATTTGTATAACAATTTTTTAATTATAATAAAATTCTCATGAGTGTCACAATTGTCAAATAGTAGTTTTTAATACAAGTGCAAAAAAGATGATTCTCGCACAAAGGTATGGTAATTGACCAAGTCGAGAATCAATTTTTGCGCGTGTGATAAACAATATTTTTTGATACAGTGGTTGTAAATTACATTAAAAAATCGTGCAAAATGTGTAAAATTCTACTTTACCCCCACTGTTCCAAAAAAATTTTTCGAATAGCGAAAATTTTTTTTTTTATTTGTTACAAGTACGGTAGGTTATTAAGATTGGAAAAATAAAATTTTATCTTAATATTTTGACAGCGTTGTTAAAATCTACAATAGAACTTGTTTAAAATACTCGAAAGAAACTCTTACATTTTTAATAACAGATATTCTAAAGAAATTTAGAAATAATAATGTTTGTTCTACCGATACTTAGACATTTAAAAATATTGAAATTTTTAAAAAACATACACTTAGATATTTAATCTACGTTTTTTACATGCAATTCACATGCGATCTCGACCTCTCTTTAATTTTTCTCTCAAGATACAGAATATACTATTACTATTGAGTAATTTTTCGTAGACCAAATAATGTCGATATTTTAATTAACTTTAAAATCGCAATTTTTGTTCACGCTAAAGTATATTATGTAACATGGATTACTAGTATTTAACACATTCAATCGTAGTACACTTGAAATATGTACTATCCAAAAATTGGCCAAATATATAATTCATCTATTACAGCCAATCCGATATCATCCGATATACGGTTAAACGGGAACTGATAACTCAATATTATAAAATCTCAATTTTTCTAAAATTCTCTCACGCGATTTTCAACAATACGAGCGCAACCCTTTACAGTTACCAAGCTGTTGAAAAAATAATTAGTAAAATGCAAATAACAGGATAAGCAAAGGCACCGCCATTGAACATATCAGGTATATTGCAGTCCTTGGCTCGCAGGTTGATATAACGACGTACTCGGCGTTCCATTGTGAGTCGTTACTACTGATCGGCAGCTCTAGAACCGCACGTTCGTTGCTAAAAAACTTAATCGGCAGTGAGCACTCGCCTGTGCTGTTCTTACACTCAAACACGGAATTCGATGTATTGTACATTGTTTTGAGTAAATCGAACTTGACTCGTAGGTAATTTGGCTGGATTTCATTCTCCGAGCTGAAGACGAAGAAGTAGTAGCCGTCCGTCGGAACTCTATAAATACGGATTTTATAAGTTTAATAGAAATATGGATGATGATTTATAAGTGAAGTCAATTTTATTCATCAAATAGTTGGAAATTTTTCCCGATAGAATAACTGAATTAAGTTATTATTACCTGTAAGTTATAGTGTTAGCAACTGAAGCTGTAGTATGGTGATCCTCTAGAGATTTCTCGCAAAATCTGTGGGGTGTCAGAGGAAGATTTAATATTAAACCTTTGCACTCCAGCAACCTTTCTTCTGAACTGCTGAATGAACTCCAAAATTCAGAATTACTTCGATCGTTTAAAGTACTTTCATTAACCGTACCGCGATCATCCGCAAGCTCATCCGGATGTAACATCCCCTACGAAGATGATATTTATCTTATATCTAACAATTATTGACTTAATATTTAACAGTTAAAAGTGTTATAATGATTAAGCTTACCTCTTCTATTGCAGCATCACCATCTTCATCATCATTCGACAACTGAGCTCCCATCGGCGAAGAAAGAAAAATATCTCTTTTTCTCCTCCTTTCTTCTTTCTTCGTGACTTCATCTATGACTTGCTTCACCATCTGTTCAGTTTGAGGATCTCGGTGATCGATCTCTTTAACTAGCCTGTCCAATACTTTCTTTCCTCTAGTGCCCAATGCACTTATCTTTTGCAAAGCTTCTTGGAATACTTCGGCAGATGATGGTCCTAATGTAGAACTTGCTTCCGCAATTAACGACTCTGCTGTAGTTGTCGTGCTGATTTGAACTGGCAGGTCCTTAATGCTTTCGGTTGTACTTGATACTCCTGGAAATAACGAGATTTACCCACAATTCCTCAAAAATACATCTATACATATTTTAAATTAAATAAAAGTACCATTTTTGACAGCCAGCCGCTTTTTCTCCTCGGCCTCACCCTGCGCCCTCAGCGATATCAGCTCCTGCTTGATGAATTCGGTATCATCGAAGCTTGGAGGCTTATCTATATTGCCACTTTCTTTAAACACGCCTTCATAATGGTGGTGCGTCGTTGGCTCGTTTTTGTCCTTTTGACGCTTCTTCATGTCGAGGGTTTTCATAAAGAGCTGGGTAAGGATAGCTCTCATGTCTTTGGCATCAAGCTCGTGGCTTGTGTAATGGTGTGGCTGGGGCTCGCTGCCGTTCGAGCCGTGTTCGCCTTGGTGAAACTGGACTCCTGGATGAACGCGCTTCATTTTCCAAGGCTCGTTGCTCGGACCGTCCTGTGCCGATATAAATGTACTTTTTAGTTAAAGAGGGTATTAGGTAAGTAGTATGTGATTATTATTCTCTTGGCTTCGAAGTAAGTATTGGGAGGTTTGAGATTTTCTACGAAAAATTAGTGAATGTGTAACGATTGATGGAATATTGCCGCTAGGTCTAGGGCCAGTTCGAATAAATGAATCGAATAATTAATTTTTTTTTCAATATATACAATATTTATCAATTGATTTAAAGTTAATCTTAATATTAAATTATTTAATTTTCATAAATCTATAAGCTGGATATAAATGAAGCATTCAAGTAGCTCCACTCATTTTTATAAACAATTGTTTAAAAACCACAAGTAACTTTCTGACTAGAAACAAAAATCGAACGAATTTTGATCCGGGGAGCGAATAGTTGTGGGTTTAGTTCATACTATAACTTTTTTCAAAGTTATTTTATTTTTCCAAAAAAGAATATTATATTTATATCATATTATAGTTAGACCATATTCAGACTTATCCAAGACTTCTCATCTCAGATATATCAAAGACAAGCAGACGATGAATCATTTATTGCACTAAAAATATATCATGCCTATCACAGGTATACAATGTACCTACTTTATTTGTAAAGGATTAAAAAAGCATTATGAACTATTGAAACCATTTATTTATCTTCTTTAACAATGTCTTAACGACAATGCACAGACGAGAAAAGAATGAAAAGGTATAGGCTGACTCAATATTTGCTCCAGCGCTGTCAGCAGCTCCAATAATCATACAAGCACCTGATGAATGTGCAAATAAAACGGCAGACAAATCGTGTAAATGAAGATGGCGTATTTTTACCAGAAAATCATTTCTGTCACGGTGAATTTTTTTTGCTCTGATACTTATATCTTGTCAAACATTGGAAATTTTTCAGCACACAAAATATTCCCAAAATTGACTCACTTTACCGGGAGCAAAGTGACTTTCATCGATAAATTAAAGTAATATTGACTTTTTAATAATTTTAACAAAAATTAAAATGTAATTAGTTACTTATTATGGTGTTCTAATATTTTAATTGTTTCTAAGAGTTCTAAGAATGGATTTGTTATATAGGTACTGTAAAATATTGTCTTTATCTAAAAATATAAAAATAATCTTTATCAGATGGTTTGTGTATTTAACATTTTTAAGCCTATGAAATACTTTGTCATCACAATATTTATTATTGCTTAATTATAATTGATATTTATGTTGCTTTCCTAATACTTAAATGCAGTTTAAAGTTTGCAAGTAAACCATGATAATAACGACAAATAATACTTTTACAGCATTCAGGCCGCAAAACTACCTTTTCTGGAAAATAATTTTCTGGCCTTGTATGGAAAATCACTTTTCCCAGCTTAATATGACTCACGAGCCGAAAAATGACATTTTCCGACCTTGATATAAAAAATACCAATCCATAAAAAAATAAATCACAAAATATCATATAATTTACCACATTAGTAGTATTAGGCCTCTGCAGTAGTCCCTGTTCCTGGGCGACCTCAACCAGCTCCTCGAGCTCCTCGCTGCTGTCATCGCCGATAAATGCGCACTCGTGCAAATGTTTATGTCCGCGGATCACAGTAAGCGAGGCGCCAGGCCATCTGGGTAAAAAATTTTTAAAATTACATGCATTAAAATTGTCGGTAATATTAATCCTCCATCTGGCTTGGCAGAGGATCAGTCGACACTTGAAATAACTTTGTTCGATAAGAAGCGTATATCAGCGTAGCATTGTGTGTTGGATAAGCATTTTGTTTATCGCTGGTGAAGATATTTTAATTGATTTCTTATTTTACCTTTGCGGCGCAATATTTATTATTGTTTAAAGTTAGTTCTAGTTTCGGATGATCCTCCGGTGTTTGTGATTTACGTTATGATGGTTCTAAAAAATTTATTTAATTTCAATTGCGGAACTTAAATCTAAATTTAGTTGGATGAGTTAATTAATTAATAAACATATTTAATATGTTCGAACATTTTTTAATTCAAAATTAATATTGCAGTGTGAGGATGTCTTTAAAATGATTGTAAATATTTTGTTCAAATTTATATCAAAGAGAAAAATTTTAATGGCTGATCGGAATAAAATAATTATTAAAATATTGATTCATTTTAAAAGTCAACGATGATTCAAAAAGTAGAGCATTGACCAATAGAAAGATATCTTACGTTTTCACACATTTATGTATATAGATATCTAAAATAAGCTGATTAAATATTTTATCAAATTTGGCAATCTGTCGCGAATATATCTTTATTATTTTTCTCTCTGCTGATAAAGTTTAAGACACTAATTATGTAATTATTTGTTCTCCACTTTTATATTGGACACACAAACAATTAAGATTTATCTGTACTCAATCCCCGGTCCCAGTACTTCAATCATTATTTTAAACACTTTATAGATATAAAATAAAATTCATCTTCTACGACGATGCGTCAATGAAAGTAGATATTAAAAGCTTAAAAAAAATTGATTTATACCTTACACAGGTAGAAACGGTAACGCTACTTCCGCGAAGCAGATAAAAGCCCCAATACTCTTTCATATCATCTTCAAGTATTAAGTGTCTTGTCATTGAAACTGGGGTCGCCTCTCCCTTCATTATTGGCACGCCGTTCATCAAGTACGCATTGAATGTTGCATTGGCCTTTACCACTTGGCTCTATAAACATTAGAAAAATCTCACGTTTTTAACGGACAATGTACTTATTCATATCTCCTAAAGATAAGCTTTAGAGAAGTTTGAATGTTTGAACATGCAAATTATTGTATTTACTCGTAATCAATTATCAGCGCCATTTAACGCATTATTAAATTCCGAAGCATTGCAAACATTCCTGCGGTTCCATAAAAGATTTCTCTAATGCGCGCGAGAATCGGATAAAGCATTGAGACAGATAACGCGGCCAATTCCCCATATCTATTTATTATCTCGCGCTTGAGCGTTGCTATCTAGCGTCAATTAAGTTTCATTTATTGATGAGCCTCGACAAATGCGCGCGTGTGATTATATAGTTGCGTCTTATCTTAGGATATTTGAATGCCTCGCTATTGTAAATCTGTAATTTATGTGAATGTCATATTCTAATCGCTAACCTCTTAAAGCTTAAACGTTTGAGGATGCTGATAAAATAAAACTGTGACTATAGTAGGTAGTACACTCTAAAGAGAATAGGAACTTATTTTCATTTTTGTGCAAAGCTTAATCAGTCTTACGTAAGCGTTACAACACCTACACGCACTCGATACTCCCTCTCGATTAATGAAATTTTTCCAGTCCTCCAGAGATGTCACACGCACAGATTAGACCCTCTTTAATTTGAAGATTACGATTAAAAATAAAGCCAATTGAAACTTTCTACGCTCTACAAATAAATAGCTACTTTTCCCCATCCAGTAGTACATACACAAACACTCAAACCCGATAATACATAATTTACGACCCTAATAAAATGGAGATAAACCAAAAATACCTGGCACCAAGTCGTCGATATTTTCCCATCGATAAGCCGCTGATCCGACATGGCCAGCGGGTAGAGCTGCTCGGAGAAGACGCGGAACCTGAGATAGATCGGTCCAGCCACGAACATAGCCGGCAGCAGGACTCCAAGGACACATAGTCGCGCCAGGCGGCAGGGAGTCTTGCAGTGGGTGCGTCTTGGCTGCCAGTCTCGTGGACGAAGTCCGTCGTCTGTTTACGAAGAAAAAGGAGAAGGTGAAAACGGAGATTATTTTCGAGGCGTTGACCGTGAGTCAGATGCGCGCGGAGGATTTTAGGGGGGAAAGATCGTAAATTGTCGAGGTTTTTTTTTATATATTGGGGAGTGGGAGGAATGTGTGCTTTTTATTTGGTTCTGAAGAGCTTGGGGTCTGTGGATTGATTTTTAAAAATAGAAGGTGAGATACTTACAGTATCTATAAAATATTATTTTTAATATTTTTGAAAATATAGAGTTATTACAGTTTGGAAATGATAGACCGCGGTAGGAAGAATATAGTTTCAGAAAAAAAATTTTTAAACGAGGGGCAAGCGCACTTTTAGTT
>UELX01003660.1:0-22109 GCA_900480035.1 Eupelmus urozonus
GCATTAGCCAAAGTCAATTAAATGGGGAACTTGATACTGCATTAAATGATATTAATAAATTAAAATCTGTAATTGCAGAGAAAACTAAATTAATTGAAGAACTTAACATTAGTAAAACTAGATTAATCAGTGAATGTGAAACTATTTCTACAGATAATGATAAACTAAAAATCCTACTTAAAGAAAAAACTGAATTATATGATGAACTTAATACAAGTAAAATTAAACTGATAGAGGAATTTAAAACTATATCTAGTAACAATGATAAATTGAAAATCACAATTGAAGAGAGAACAAAATTAGTTGATGAACTTTCGAGCAGTATTAATGAACTAAAAACTACAGTTGAAGAAAAAACTAAATTAATGGAAGAACTAAATATCAACAAATCTCAGTTAATTAAAGAACTAGAATCTGTGTTAGCAGATAATAATAAACTGAAAATCACTATTGAAGAAAAAACAAATTTAATTAAAGACTGTAACTTAGAAAATACTAAATTAATGGACAAATTTGACGAGAATAGTAAATTGATCCATGAACTGAATACAAATAAACAAGTGTTAATTCAAGAAATAGACACTATATCTAGCGATTGTGAAAAACTAAAAGCTGTAATTGAAGAAAAAAACAAAATAATTGAAGAGTTTAATTTAAATAACAATAAATTAAAGGAAAATTTAGAAACAGCAATTGGAGACAAAGCTATATTAAATGAAGAACTTAATAGCAACAAAACTAATTTAATTGAAAAACTTGATATCTTGTCCACAGATAATAACAAATTAAACTCATTGGTTGAAGAAAAAATCAATTTTATTCAAGAACTTAACGTGAATAATAGCAAATTAGTCGAAGAATTGAAAGTCACAGTTGAAGAAAAAACTCAATTACTCAAGGAACTTGAAAGCAACAAAAGAGAAGTAAATGAAAAAATTGAAATGTTATCCACAAGTAATGGTAAATTGAAAGATGTAGTTGAAGAAAAAAATAATTTGATGAAAGAACTTGAAGTTGTATCTAATGATATGAATCGTTTAAAAAGTACCATGGAAGAAAATAATATTTTAATTGAAGAGCTCAATGCAAATAGAAATAAATTATTTGAAGAACTTAAAACTATATCTAACAATAATAATGATTTGAAAATCACAGTTGAAGAAAAAACTAAATTAATTGAAGAACTCAGCAGTAACAAACAGGATTTGTTTGAAAAACTTGAAATCTTATCTACAGATTATAATAAAATGAAAGTTGTAGTTGAAGAACTTAACAAAGACAATAATAAACTAGCTCAAGAATTAAAATCCACAATTGATATCAATACTAAATTAGATGAAGAACTCAACAGCAACAAAAAACAAATAAATGAAAATCTTGAAATGTTATCAACGAATAATAATAAATTAAGAGATGTGGTTGAAGAAAAAAATAAGTTAATGGAGGAACTTGAAATTATTTCTAATGATATGAATCGTTTAAGAAGTATTGATGAAGAAAAAAGTTTAATAATTGAAGAGCTAAAAGCAGATAAAAATAAATTAATCGAAGAACTCGAAATGGCATTGACAAATAATAATATATTAAAAACAACTGTTAATGAGAAAGCTGAATTATTTGAAGAACTTAGCAGTAACAAAAATAGTTTAATTGAAAAACTTCATACTTTGTCAACAGATAATTACAAATTAAATGCTTTAATTGAAGATAAATCCAATTTAATTGAAGAACTTAACACAAACAATAGTAAATTAGACCAAGATTTAAAAACAGTGATTGAAGAAAAAATTAAATTACTTGAAGAATTTAACAACATCAAAAAAGAATTTAATGAAAAACTTGAATTATTATCTACAAGTAATAATAAATTAAGAGATGTCGTTGAAGAAAAAAATAATTTGATGAAAGAACTTGAAACTGTATCTAATGATATGAATAATTTAAAAACTATTGTTCAAGAAAAAAATGTAATTATCGAAGAACTCAGTATGAGTAAAAGTATATTAATTGAGGAACTTAAATCTGCAACTTTTGATAATAAGGAATTGAAATCTAATATTCAAGAAAATAATATATTAATTGAAGAATTCAATGCAAATAGAAATAAATTAATCAAGGAACTTGAGATACTATCTGCAAATTATGCTAAATTAAAAACATCTCTTGATGAAAAAACTAAATTGTTGGAAGAACTTAACAGTAACAAATCTAGTTTAATTGAAAATCTTGACATCTTATCCGCAGAAAATAACAAATTAAAAGGTTTGGTTGAAGAAAAAACCAATTCGATTGAAGATCTCAATACAAAAAATGAGAAATTAATTGATGAATTGCAAACAGTAGTTCAAGATAAAACTAAATTACTCCAAGAACTTGAAAACAACAAAAAAGAATTAAATGAAAAAATTGAAACATTATGTGCAAGTAATAGTAAAATGGAAGATATATTTGATGAAAAAAATAAATTGTCGAAAGATCTTGTAACTATATCTAGTGACATAAATCTTTTAAAAACTATTGTTGAAGAAAAAAATATAATAATTGAAGAGCTCAACGTAAATAAAAATACATTAATCAAAGAACTTGAAACGTTATCTGCAGATAATAATATTCTAAGAAGTGAAATCGATGAAAAAACTAAATTAATTGAAGAACTGAGAACAAACAAAATTATCTTAAACAACAAAGAAAACTGCGAAGTACAGCAAAGCTTTAACATTGACAATCAAATTGATATAAATACTAATGCTGAGAATCCAACTTCAATAAGAACCTTGCAAAAATATGAACCAAATGAAAAGATCTGCTACGACGATTTACTATCCAAAATAATTAAGAATGGTCGTTTCACAAATGATATTGATGCTCATTTATTAAATTATGTTAAAAGCAACTTAAGAATAGAAATTAAATCTGTTCAAACGAATCAATATTTACCAATTCATCATATTAGTAATAATCGTTTACTCAATAATGCTTTACTAGATACAATATTGTCATACAGAGAGACGATTCTTACTCATATTACATCTGAAAACAAAATATTTAGTGGCAGTGCAATTGAAGATGTTACAGACAGTCAAAACGTCAAAATTCCATGCAATGTTGTATTATCTAAAATACATTTGGATTTGCTGAAATCAACTTGGTTGTGTTTATATGGATATATAAGTAATGATGTTAAAATTAATAAAGTTTTGTTATTACTAAAAGAAGGATGGTCGTTGATTACAGATAAACTAAAAGTTTTAATCTGTTATGACAATACTACCTGCATTCAATCAGAGTTAAAGACATTAATTACAAAAAAAGATAAAATAGAAAATAAATTAAACAATATTTATTTTAAAAATTTAAGAAGTTTATCCTTTAATCTTATTACTGCTGTGCAGTTTATGACAGTTTTAAGTAAAAGTTGTAGTTACAAACCACTATCTGATGAAAAAAGTATTTCAACTTGTGAAAGTTCAAATGAGTTTCCAACTATACCAGATATTAATTTAGAAGAAAGTAATAAATTAAATTTGCAACATCAAAGTTATATGTCTCAAAAAATTATTGACATTAAGAGAAGAATGGATAATCTTCAGTATTTAATTAAAAAATATGAGGAAGATGCCTTTACTGGTGTTTCAATTAATGTTCACCAAAATAAGGAGGATAAAAATAGTGAAAATAAAACATCTCATAATGACAAGATTGAATTGAAAAAACAAGCTCAAGAATTTGAGAAACAGATCAAGGAAATGCACGAAAAATATGAACTTAAACTAGAAAAAATGAAAGAAAAAATGAAGACCGTTTACAATAATCAAATGTCTATACTAAAAAAGGAACAAGAAAATGCAACAGCAAGTAAACTTGAAGCTTTACAATCAAAAATTGAAAGCCTTTGCTATAGTCATACAGAAGAACTAAAAAAGTATAAAAAGCACATCAGTGAGTTAACTACACAACTGTGGGATGTTGGAGAAAAGTTACTCATTGAAAAGCAAAATCTTAAAGAATTGAAATTGAAATACGGCAGTACCGATACTATAAATCAAAAATTTCTCCATCAAGATCAAGAAAATTTCGATCATTCAAACGCTATGAAATATGAACCAGATTCTAATTACGCGAAGAAAATGATAAGAGAAGCTTTAAGAACCGAGGACGAGGAAGGTGAAGTGTACGATCCAAAATCTAATCACAGCATTCTTTCCGCAAGTACAATGCAAGACGCTAACAGGCGGCAGACACTGGATAGATTATCCATTCTGCAGATGAGGAATTCCAAATGCAAGCCTCACTTGAAGTCATCTTATCCAGGGGAATTGCAGATTCATCCCGCACCTGTGACTGAAGACGAAATAAAAACCGGTTCGGCTACAGAGGAAGTTTTTAACGACAGTTTGAGTCAGAGTTTGTTGACCGGCAAGAAAGTTAAACGAAGCAATCGCACTAGAAACGGCTCAGAAACTCCACGACGAAGTCGCAGGTTCAGTAACATTTTCCGTAAACCACGGTTATCACTAGATCGTAAATGACATGAAAATTATTTAGAAAGCAGTTTGCATCATGGGAATATAGATTGTAGCAACATCATAATCTAATTTGAAACATTAAATAATTTATATAAATTTTTGATTTTTTAGGAATAATAGCAAAATCTAAAAATTTCTTCAGTTACCAAAAAATCAAAAATTGAAGGTAATTTATAAAAATGTTTAAAACTTACATCTTTACAATTATGCTTTTCTAAGAGCCAAAGATTTGACCCTTAGCTAAGCATAATTATTTGATAATTAAAAATGACTAAAAGACAAGCAATAAAAAAAATCGACAGTAAAATTTGTAAATTGCGTTTAAGAAATAATTACATGTTTTATAAATTAATTTGTATATTCTAGATGCACGACTATAATAATGTAAATAAGAAAAAAAATTGATAATTCGACTACATATTTTACCTTTAAAGTAACCATGTATTTTTACAAGTATATAAAAATTTATTGTATCATATTAGGATTAATGTAGAGTCACAAATCAGGTGCATTATAATGTGATATAAGGCTGTGTGTATACTATTTTTATAATCTGTATTTTTTCTGGCCACAAAATTGTTCATAACAATTGCGCATATAGTCTTTATTATGCCAGGTAGAAAATATCGTTATAAACTTTTACAAATAATTTTTTTTTAACAGTTACGATTTTTTAACACTTTCACGTCGGGTAATCTATAACGAATTTTCAAATATATAACGAACTATATGCCAGTCTGAAATCGTTTTTTTCATAAGAGTTCGTTAACTTTAAATTGCGTGAATGACAATATGACAATATATATATATTTACGACTGTACAATTTCATGGCCCATACATGTGCCATGCCGACGTGAAAGTGTTAAAAAGTTTTGCTTAAATTCTTTGGTCTTAAGATCTTTGGTTATAATATTCAGAAAGATTAATAAAAGATCAATTCCAAAATATGAAAAAATGCAGAAAATATAAGAAAAAGTCTTGAAAACTTTTTCCCAAACCTTTTAAAATTTTTAGGAATATATAACCAGGAATAAAATCGAAAATTATTCTACTTATTAAATTGTAATTTGAAAAACTTTTATAATATTCGTTTTCAATTAATTTTTTTGTCTTTTATTACATTTTTTTTCAATATTCATAGATACTTTTTTATACTATTTAAATTTGTAAAAAAATATTAGAATTTAATAAGTAGTTTGTAATGTACAACTAATTTGTAATTAATATTTAAGTTAATAGATTACTATTACTTTTTGTAAGTTTAATTAGTTTTCTAATTGGTATTAAAATTATACTATTAATTAGTGATGAACAAAACGTGGAATCATATAATGTTTTAAAGATAAAAAATTAGTTTAAAGAGAAAAATACTTTATTAAAGGATCGCGATTTTTTAAAATTGTATATAATTGTAAAAAAATTGATGTAGCGTTTGGATCAAAATTATACAGTTTTCTCATTTTAAGAAATAACGGCACCTCTAAAAAAATTTATGTTATAACAAAATAAATCTTTTAAAATTAATGAAAAAATAAAGTTAAAACTATTTTTTTAAATTTATAGTTTAAGTTCACAAAAGTATTGCAAATAATTAGTTTTTTCCATCCCACATTCCTTGTGTCATTATCTTACTATTTATATTTATTGGAATCATAAGACTCTCTGGGTCACAGACTTAAAAAAAAATGGTTACAGATCCGTCAAGAATTATGATCAAACAGTATTGTTTTTAATACGCTTTGAAGAAATTATCTCTACAAGAAATCCAGATATATACTACAGGCAGCAGATAAATAAATTTGGAGATTTTTAAGAAATCAAATAAATGGAATGTACAGGATCTTTGTATCTCATTGCCAAGATGAATAATACAGAAATGAGTTACAATATAAATATTTTCCGAAGTAAACTATATACAATTGTCACTTGAGTACACACCTTAATACTCAAATCTTAAAAAAAAAACAATTGTCATTCGGAAGTACACACAGCAAATACAAGTAGTGTGGAATATCTGCAAGTACAATCCAACAAGACAAATTAAAGTGAAGATATCATCACTGATTCAAACTGCCCTGAGGAAATGTGGAATTCAAAGATCAATCAACGGAAAAACAAAACAAAAACAAATCAGGATGCTGTTGTGAGATTCCAGTGAGACTTTACTTATCCCATCTTTATTTAGATCCAAATATACTAAACCAAAACAAAATCTTCATTTTTTCCATCCTTTTAAAATTGATTTTCTTAATGACTTGCAATACTTTTGCATTATAAACAAAATATAAGAAATAATAAAATAAATTACATAAATTGGTTGAAAAAATTTATTGTAGAATTATATAACAAAATATTTCTAGAGGTGCAAAATTATTCACTTTAACAATTGCATGAGCAGAAGTCTACGATTGTCTACGAATGTGTTTTTAATTGTAACAATTATTCTCCTTGTATAATTTTTTCAATATAAATAAAATTTTTGTACATCATAATTATTTAATTTTATTAAAAACAAATACTAATCTAAATGTATTTATAACGTTACTTAAATGTAATTGACTAACATTGTTTTTTATCAAATGTATAAAATAATTAGATATTAAATTTTAAGCTGTTTAATTCTAATTGTTGTTTTAGTTTATTTTATACCCTCCCATTTTTATTCAAATAATCTATTTGACTGAAAATTATGATTAAACATAAAATATTTTTAACTAAATTAATTTAATGTACACTTAATATTTTTGATAGTAAATTAAAAAAAGTTTTTTGGTATTTTTAAATTTCTGTGGCTTAGTGAAACTTAAAATGAAAGTCATAATTACAGATTACCTAAATTTTAAAGTTTTATGTATTTAATTTAAAATTGAATGTATCGTTAGTATTTATAATATTAAATATTGAAATCATTTTCAAATCAATTGTTCTTGGCAAAAAAAGTTACAAATAAAAAAAAAATATTAAATATCTACCGCAGTATTTTTTAAGCTGGCTGTTCAAGGACTCCAAAACTGGTTTTGGTACAGGTTTCTTACAGGTAAGTGTAAAGCAGTACTTAAGGACGTTCTCCAAACAGTGCTTCTCAATTTCTTTAAACTATTGAAAATTGCGATTTTTATTTGTAATATATTATAAAAGCATTTAGTATTATGTTAGATAGAAACATTTATTTTACTAAAATAATAGTAAAAACTAACGAGTTAAAAATAATGAATTCAAATCAAATGCAGTTACATATGTTACTATTAAGCAGATATATAAACGACATTGAAGTTTTTTTAAATAGCTACAACTCTAAAAGTAGTACCACTTACGGTATAATCTTTTCGATTTTTCTTTTTAGTTTTATCTGTGTTATCCTATTTTTTTACAAAAATTCTAAAAAGCACTTTTGCATAATTCATTTAAACGTCATGTATCTAGGTACTGTCTAATTTCTGCCGTATAAAAGTACAAACTGTGAAGTTAATATATATTTCAAATGTTTATATTAATCATAAAAATAAAGGTATTTTTAAATTTTTAGGAAAATTTATTAAAAATCTATGAACTGATGAAGGAACTTAATAGCATAAAGTCAAAATACAATCCAAAGCATTAAAATAATTCAATACTTAATTTAAATATTTCATATAAAAATTGTTTTTAAATTATTTTGAACAACGTTTTAGTTTCATAAGTTTATAATTAAAATTATTTTTAATTATAATAAATATTTTAGAAATGCAGTAAATAAAGTAGAATAATAATTAAACACTCTTTTATTAGGAAAACTCGTTATCTTATCATATGAGAATTACAAACAGTTATACAAACAATCTTTTAGTAAAAACATGCGTTAGGAAGTATAGAGGTAAAAAACTGGTGTACATCGTTTTAAGTAATCTATAGAAATATTAAGCTTGCAAAAGTCATTTTAAAGTATCAGCGAAACACAGTTCGTCTTGTTCACAGCCTTACTGTAGTTTTATTTTAATACTCTCTTGCGCCCAAAAAGTCACTCATTTCTTAATCGAATTTTATATACGAATCTCACAACCACAATTCATCGAACGTTTCACAAGTAACAGTGGCCTTGATTCTGCAGGCACCATTCTGGCTCGAGACTATCGGCGAGTACGCCTCGCTGCACTAGCCGTTCGCGATGCCGCAACATACGATGCTCGGCGTGAATCCACGATGAGCTTGGGTCTGACCAAAGTCGTTCAGCCATTGCCGCAGAACGGGGCCATAATCGAGAGTCTACTGACGTGCTGTCGACCTGTTCTGACCATAAAGTTGCCTCGGCACCTGACAAAATCCATTAATGTTAAATCTTATTCTACAATATATTTTATTTATTTATTTATTTTTTTTAATATTTTCCTTCAAATATCCATTTTATATTTCAAATATGATTAATGCGATAGAGTACTATTTACCTAGAACTAAGTGTTTGTATTCTTGAGAAAATCCTTGACCCTCCAGCATTTTAAGAGGAGAGTTGTCGTAAACTTTTTGCCATCCTTTATAAGGACTGCACCAATTGTTACCCTCACCAACCCAAGCTCCAAATCTGAAAATAATGAACATAATAAAGTATTTTCTTTTTGTGCATTTTACACAGCAGTTAATTCATAAAATTAAAATTCAATTCCTTACCCGCAATCCAGATACAAAGCATCGTAATTTGAGAAGATAACTCTGAACTTATTCCTAATCAGTCTGCCAATAGTAGGATCAGTTCCAGTGGTCCAGATTTGAACAATGTACTTAGAAGGATCGAGGAGTTTGATATTTTCGGCGTTGGTGAGTCCGCTGGTCCAAAGCACGGCGTCGAGCGGTTGTCCATTGTTAGCCTTGGTAAGCTTATCATATGCCTTTGTCTGGAAATAATCCCAGAGCTGGTAGAAGCTTCGCTCAGACAAATCCCAGTTCTTCTCGAGCATCCAGTCTCTGATTATTTCGGATGAGTTCCAGCAGTTGATGTTGACTTCGTCTCCACCCATGTGGAAGAAGTCAGGATCAAAGTCTCGTAACATGTCTGTAAAGATGCCTTCGAGGATCTCATAAATCTTTTCGCTTGTTGGATTCAATTGACCACATGGAGGCTCCACGCAGTACTTCTGCCAAGGCTCTGCTTTAAAGCACACCGTTGAGTTGTGTCCTACCTGTATTATTGACGAATTTACAGAGATTAATATACAGACTATAATACAAATATAATTTCTATTTTAAATTTTAATTCATTGTTTTAAACGTAAAATAAAATGATAGAAAATCTTACCCACTGCCATCCCTCTCCGACATGAGCGGGCGCATCAAATTCCGGCAATACTCGAACACCTCTGATAAGACCGAACTTAACGATCTCCTTGATGTCTTCCTCGGTGTAAATTTTGTCGGGATCGTAGGCGCCGTACTTCGAAAACTTGGGCCAAGTGCGGCTGACGTAGGGGAAACTGTGAGAGTCGGTGATGTGCCAGTGGAAGGTGTTCATTTTGGACATGGCCATGGCCTCGATGGTGCGCAGGATAGATGCTTTGTCCATGAAGTTGCGAGAGGTGTCGAGCAGAATTCCACGGTAGGGGAAAGCTGGCCCATCGCGGATGTAGACGTCGCGGGCGATCTTCAGCTCGTTGTACAGGTTGTCGTAGACGATCAGCTGCGAAAGGGTTTCCAAGCCGTGGCGGACGCCGAAGTAGCTTTCTCCACTTATTTCAGCGTTGATCTAATGATAGATGCAATATTGGAAAATGAAAAATTTAATTTTGATAAAGTTTATTAAACGAATCATTTGCAATACAAAAACAAAAAATCAAAGCGTTATTAGAAGATGCAATAATAAATAATTTATTTAAACGTATAGTAATTATTCCAAATTGATGTAACTGTGAATACATTAAAAAATGCTAAACTAAAGAAACGATTCCAAAACGTTAAAAAAAAAGTCGAAATAATCTACAAAACTCTACCTGTCCGCTCTCATCCTGGAAAATCTTGAGCGTGTAAGTCTCCGGAGTAGAAAGAGTCAGCTTAGCCTTCTCAAGTTCAAACTCAGCAGCTACATTGATCCTCAAACCATAACCACCTTTGGTCAACCTAGAACCAGCCAGACTCTTCACATTTTGCGTAAGCCGGTCGACGTTAGCCTGAAGGAGCCGTCCGACGTTGCTACGCTGATCCACGCCCGTCAACTGGATATCGTCGGGATTAATCCGGGCGACGAAGTTGCCGAAGGACATGTGACCAGTGGGCTTGGGCCATATTCCGCCGGCCTCGCCGCAGAAGAGCTGGCAGATGCTGAGGGCCAGGGGTGCGGTCACGTTTTCCGTGATGGGGGCTTTTTTGCAGAGTCCGCCGTCGCAGTAGTAGTGCCATGGCGAGCTGAAAATTTGAGAGTGGTTGGGTTTTTTATGTGGAATTGATTGAGGAGAAGTTGTGGATTAGGATTAACATAGGTAAAGCGTTTTTTTTTTTATTGAATTAGACTGAATTTATTGTTTGTGTGGTGTAGATTTGAAAATAAGTAGACAAAGCCTCGATCTCTGCGAACTATCCAATTTTATTTTCTCTGCCTTCGTTTCGGACGTGTTAATAAACGTCCCTTTTCAAGGCAGTTTAAAAATTAAAAATAAAATTATCGTTTTTCTTTTTCTTTTTCTTTCTTTTTTAAGCCTATCTAAGTCTTATTTTTAAAGAGCTTATACGGCTGTTTTGTTGCTTGATTAAAGGATATAGTGAATGGAAAATCGAAAGTTTATTACATGATGTGATAAGACGAAAGACAATTAAAATACGCGGACGATTATAAAAAGTTAATGTTACAAGTTAGATTATAATTGAGTGTTTTATAAAAATATTTAATAGATTCAATAAATTCAAAAAAAATTAATTTAGGTTCTATAGATAATAAAGTGATTTATAAGCAATTAATTAATTGAAATAATTATTCAAGCTCAGCTACAAATTTTCCATATTTCTGTCCATATTTAACAAAAAACACTTCATCAAACACAAATTTTGTGTTGTCTCTGTGTCGTTGCATACTACGAAGTTAATTTAAGTCAAATAATGAGTGAATATTGTTGAATTTAAACGTTAATCTTCATTCTAACAAAATTTTGTCTTATTGGATTAAAAAAACGTACTTCAGATATATGCAAACGCATTATAATGTTGTTACACTTAATATATGCATAAGTAAAGGCAACATCGAATATTATTATCTTTAAAATTTTTACATTATTAAACATGTTCAATTATCTGAAAGCGCTCAATGGCTAAAGAAAAATGAGCTAAGCTAATAAAATGAAGTCATTGAGTTAAAAAATCAATAAAAAAGAACACCGATTTTTTCGAATATGTCGCCCTTTCTCGAATATTAAAATTATCTTTCGCTTTTAACTTTATAAAATGTACTATAAAAAATATTCAGATTTATAATTTTTATATAAAACAACTTTAATAAAATCTAGAGTGTAGTAGAGACTTCTTTATTAGTAAATTATTTTAAATGTATTTACATGATTATTTAAAATAAATTTTTATAGAAAAAAACTATGGATAAAAGAAAATACAAACTTTCATAATCTGTGTTTCACAGTTAATCATGTGAAAATTATTCCGGAAAAGGCCAATCAACTGATAACAGGGAAAAGTATGTATTTTTAATGCGTCATGGTATTATGAAAATATCATTTCATTATAGGATCTAGAATACACGGTGTGCATGCTCTACTTGGCAAGATCGTCAACTTACACTGCTTTCACTCTACTTTCAGTATTATAATCATAATTCTGAGAACGTAAATCATTGAAATTCATTTTTATATATTAATATCTGAACAAATATTTTATTTACACTTACTTATGTGCAAACAAAAACAATATTTTAAAAAATTAAAAAGGAGACGTTTTTGAAAATAATTTTGCAAATTCAAAAAATTTGAGAAAAATGTGTTAACTTACTAGACTATTTTAATGAGACTTTAAAATTTCAGTAGTCAATGATTGAGAGATACAATTATATAAGCATTAGAATTATCTAATTTTACTATAAGTGTAGTGTTGTTTTAGTTTTGATTTAATGGGCATTATTATTTCTTATCGTAATAATAGAATATTTATTAAATACTCATTTATATTTGTGACACTATTCTACAAATTAGTTTTTAATTACGTAAATTTAAATTTTATAGTTTTAATCGTGTAATGCACGCCTTCAATTAATATGGCAAATTTAAAATTTATTTTTATTTGACGTATACATTTGAATATTTTAAAACAGTTAGTTTTGGTTTTGGAAATAATAATAGGTACCACTGGACTAAACAATAAATTATATTCAAATACGTAGAGAAGAGTGGAGTAGATTTGTACAGGTTTCGGTTTATCAAATTTTGAACTTTACTTAAAGTTACTATGTATAAAATTACTTTTTTTTGCGAATTTTTAAAATATTTTTCTGATATTTTTTATAATTTAATGTAATTTATTAATATAATGCTATTTTTCAATTTTTTTTTATTAAAAAATTATATGGAACGTAGTTTTACGGATAATGTACAAATTTGCTTCAAAAATAAAATTATTTTCGAATCTACTAAATGTAGGAACACCGACGATAAAATAATAATTAAAATAATATTTTTAATTCTCAAGATGAATAAAATATTACCGTTTGATTTTAAATTAATATTTAATTTAAATAAATAAAAATTGTAATTTTCCTCATGCAAATTTCCATTAAATTGATTATCTATTGTCTTAATAATTACCACAGTATCAATAAAACTGTGAATCAACGTTTAATTTCAATTATAATATGTAAATTTTCACAAACATGATCGCAATCAGCTGTTAAATGAATAATGCTATTGATTAATCGAATACATTGTGTACAGTTAGTTATACTACATGCTTAATCCGATTATCGGTAATGCTATTCTTCTAAAAAAAGTATATTCAAATCATGAAATCAATAGAATAAGATGTTAGTTTATTTAGATCCAAAATTACTATTTTTCTAAAAAATTTATATCCAATCATTCAATCAATACAATAAGATAGTAGTTCATTTAGACATCCAGAATTATATGAAAGTATTATTACTAACATAGTGCAAAATAATTAGCTTAAAACTGTATAAACCGCCTACATGGTCATAAAAACAATCAGTAAAAAAAAAACCTTTTTTATTAAAAACAAAAACAGACCCAACTCCCCTCACCACCAATCCCACTATCCACACCATCACCAAACGCAAGAAAAAACCAAAATTCCAACTCACCTAAGCGCATCATCAGCACTGCCGGCGAAGAACCTGAGCACCAGGGTAGCGAGGAAAAGAGCGATCATAGCTATGGCTGCGCAGCCGAGGGCGAGCTGCCGAGTGCCGCGAGGAGGTCTGCGTAGGCGCCTGCAGCCGCAAAACCATTTTATCGTGCGCGCCTTCATCGCCGGCTGCTGCTCGTCGTGGTGGGGATCGCCAAGAACCGGGTTCGCCGCCGAGTCGCTCATTAGCATCGGAATCCCGAAATCTTTCTCTCTCTCTCTCTCTCTCTTTCTCTCCCTCCGCTCGCGGGCGCACCGTTATTATTGGCAGCGAAAAACAGCCGTGCCGAGGCGGGTTCAAAGCCCTTAGCGCGAATTTCAGAGCTTTCTTCTCTCGGCTGGGATTATGTTGTTGTGGATGCTGCCACCGCCGGTTTTTTCTTCAGAGTCGTTTGTATGGGAGGCTGGAAAACACTGGTTAGGCGCGGGATCGATAAGAATGTTGGCATTGTTTTTATTGAGTTTTGCTACATGGGGACTCTGCTGTTAAATGTGGATTTTTTGCTTTTTTTAGGGGTGGCAGAGCTGCTTTTATGTGCGATTGGGGCTATTCTTTTTATTTGTCAAATGTAAAGAACAATTTTTTAAATGGAGAATTGGTTGAAATTAACTTATACTCAAGAATGTATTTAACAGTAATTGATTTTTCGGATTAATAGATATATATAAAATCTAAATTAAATTATATAATGTCTTTAATAATTCACGCTGAAATTTAAAAGTAAAAAACTATGAATTTTGTGAAAAAATCTAGCTAGTCTTTTACAGTAGAAACAAAAATAACAAATCTTTTTACAAGACTTTGTAAGAAACCAGGAGATTATTAGGATATTACTCTGTTACGTAAAAACTTTCCAATGAAAACAATACATAAAATTTAATGATCTTGCCGTAACAATTATTATGGAAAACGAATAGTTAATATAAGCAATTCTACAGACGTATAATTTTACAATGTAAATACACACTGCACAAAAGTAGTAAAACGAAAAATTTGTCAGACTTCAAAAAGTTAAGTATAAAAGATACTAAAAAGAAAATTGAATTCAAAGAAACAAATATTTCGAATTTCTACATATTGATAAAATATATTAGAGTTAAAACAGTTCAAAAAATTCAAAACTAAATATCAAAATCAAATTTATCAGATAAATTTATATTTAAAAAAAGTAACAAGTTACAATATTAAAAGATATCTTTACGATACATCTTACAGCAAAAGTTAGAATCCGGTTTAAAATTCATTTAAAGAGAGAAAAAAATCAAATTCACGCTTTGAGCATAAAAAAGCATTGATAAAGAAAAAATATCATTTATATGATTTTGTTGCATTTTTAAATTTTTATCACACGAAATAAGAAGAATAATATTATATTTAAAAAATAAATAAATTTGTAATCTTCCCATAGTCTATTTATAGTTTTCCATATTCTATATAAAACTTTATAAAAAAAAAGATTCTCTACAATGTACATGCGCTAATGTATATTATATTAGCTGACATGAAATTTCGAGAAAAAAGATACTTTAATAGTCTAAAAATTAAAAACTTATACGTTTATATATACTGTAAATCTTTTGATGATGTTAATTTTATTATAGGATTATTATTGATTATCAAGCAATTTTGATCAATCATAAACAATAGCTCATATAATTTAAATTATTATAAATAATATAAATTATTGTTCTTTTATTTACATAATGCAGAAAATTTTCTTGTTAAAATTAAAATATTTCGCATATTATTATTCAGATGTAAACAAGATTTATGTTCTACATGAAATTTAAATACAGAAATATAATCATTTTAAAGCAAAATTCTGGTGTTGAGCCTTTTACAGAGAATTCCTATTAAAAACGGGATAAAAAGGTTTAGTGTGAAACTGTAAAAATGTTTAATATTCCTATATGTTGAAAAATTTTGTTCCTTTAAAAAAAAAAGTAAATTAAAGGTAAAACTATAAATTTCTTTCTTCGCAAAAAATGAGAACCGTTAGATACTAATCGGATTAAAATAGCAATGACTTCCACGCTATGTATAAAGTGAACATAATTTGATAAAGTCAGCTGACCTAAGACGTAGTCTTAACGTGTTAAATTAATTTTCTTAAGTTTTATATTTCCCGTAACATCGATTACAAAAGAGTAATTGATAATCAAATGCAATTTTTCCTAAATGTAATATAAGATAATTAAGTTTTTAAATAACTGTTTGAAATAATATATCCAAATAAATATTTCATTACTTTGAAAAAATTTTATCTATAAATGAATTATTTGAAAAGAAATTATTGTTTTTAAAAACAAAAAATCTTTTAAAGTATTTTTAATTGATGACCCAAGAATAACATTTCCGAATATTTCAATTGAAAAGATAAAAAAATGTCCAAATATTTACCTTTACTGAAGAAAATTTAATTATTAGTTATCAGAAGCTAATATTTTAACGAAATGTCGTATATTTACTGTCAATACTATTTGTACAATTTTTCATTTTTATCGCAAAATTTTGAAATTAAATTTTTGTTTTTTTAAGTAAAAACCCATAATCATAATTCTTTATTGTAGATACAATCGCTTTCTGCTTATAAAACGCTGCATTTATAATCGATTATTAATATCAATAGTTTTTTAAAAATTCTTGAAAATTTACAAGTTTTAAAAAATTTTACTAAACAAAAATTCATTGTATATGTAACAGCAATATTGGGCTCTCCTTTAAAAATTAATTTAAAAAATTATTAAATCATAAATAAAAATTTTCACCTATTACTAAAATAATAAC
Organism: Eupelmus urozonus; assembly: GCA_900480035.1. Taxonomy (NCBI): domain Eukaryota; kingdom Metazoa; phylum Arthropoda; class Insecta; order Hymenoptera; family Eupelmidae; genus Eupelmus; species Eupelmus urozonus. Next base: position 16,631 of record UELX01003660.1, read on the forward strand.
TATTTTAATAGTTTATTAAAAATATTTTAAATATAAATAAATATAAATTTATAATTTTTTTTTCAGCTAGTTTAACCGGTAATTTGTTATAAAATTCCAATCCTGGGTTTCCATTATATATAAAAAGTACTATCATTTTTTTAATAATCTAATAATAAGAATATTACTTTTAATTTAATAAAATGAACTAATAGGGCCATACTGTCTATGAGTATGTTAACTTATGGACTAAAACAGGGATTTTACTCAAACTTTCGTGCATGTTTCAGGTATACTAAAACATCGCGAAACTCATTATAACAATCTCTATTGGCTAAAGCAAGTTGCGTTTTTAATACTTTTGGATTATCGTTTAGGGAGTGTTGAAAGAAAATATTATTCCTAAAACTTAATTAGGAAAGCAGTTTTTACACATAATGCATCTACGTCTATATATAGTGCATCTGCCAAGAAAAAAGAAGAAGTAAGCTAAACTGTTTTCAATTTAGAAAAGATTATTATTTATTTTTTTTAAATTCTGCAAGAATTAAATGAAAGCTTTCTTGTGTTTAATTTCCTTATTTTGTTAGATGTACGTCGTACGGTTTTTCTAAAATAATTCATTTAATAGAATGAAATCAAAAAAAATATTAATAACTGGAATATAAGCATCAGAATCTGAAATTTTAAATTTCTTCAGATTTTGATGTCTAAAACCATATTCCAAAGTTTCAGCAACATCAGTGATGCAGAATTCTGACTATCCCAGTGAGTAGTTCTATACTCTTTCTACCATAACTATACTATCTGAAAATAAATATTGTAGCCAGTTTGCAATTAACAGTTTATTTGGTAAAAAATTTTTAATTTTTTTAATATATCTTCTTTGATAATTTATTTTTACTAATCATAATTAGTATGTAAAAGAATAATAAATTTTAATTTATTTATAATTCTTTAATTCTTTATTAAGAAAAATATTTTGTATATGCAGATTTATACATTGCCATAGAACATAAATTCTAAGATCAAAAAACAAAAATAAGTTATACGTTATTATTTTTTAACTATGCTCTAGGTATTTTATTGTTTGGAAATTTGGAAAATCCTTAATGAGACATTTCATCATGTCTCTATCTCAGAGTATTATCAATCCAAGAACTTTTTCAAATTGTTTCATTTTTTTTAATATGATTTTAATTTTATTGGATTTCAATCTTTTTGATGAGGTATATCTTTTGAACAACAAATATGTTACTTTCAATACATTAAATTTTAAAAATAGTAAGTCAAGGTCACTTGATTGATACGTTATGCATTTTCAGTTAGATATAAAGACAGCTTTTGATAGTCTAATTTATCACAATTGACAGGTTTGTTTTGAAGAACAACTGTTTATAAGGAGAATGTTTGAAGAGTGATGAGTTAGTTTGGCTGTTTAATAATTGATCATGCATAGCAAATGCTTCATTTTGTAATAAAAAGTTTGAAAAATCTATATTATCCATAGCAATAATTCTTTTTTAAAATTGAAAATAATACTTTTTAAATAACTAAATAGGAAGGATAAGATAAGTGGTGATGTATTGGCTGAAAATTATGTAAATCTAGTTCAAAATAATTTGAAAAGCTGCATTTGCATACTAAGGCAATAGCAAAAACTACAACTCATAGAAATTTGTGTACTATTATTTAAATCATAAAGTATATTATAAGTACTTAGTAAACAAAATATTCATTAGTGGTTAAATTAATTTGTGTAGAATTTATTAAAAATTATTAGATTTTTGTATAAAAAAACATGTCTGAAAGAGTTAAGTATATAGGTTCAAAAAAATTTTTTTAAGAATGCATATTTTAAATTAAATAGTTACAAAAATTAATTGTAAATAAAAAATAAACTGTATTATAACTCAGATATTAAGTAAATTAATTACTATGGTTTTAGAATATTTTTCTATTTAAAATAAAAATTCTTTTTAGTTTTATAGTTTAAATCAAAATATAAAAAATTAAATTCAAAGTTTAAAATATATTTTGATTTATCTATTTCTCATTATATAAATCAACATTATCTTTTAAAATTTAAGAAATTTTTTATTATTATATATATTACTTAAAAAAAAAAGTAATAGTAGAAGGAATGTGTTGTACTAATAAATAGACCAGTAGATATGAAATAATTTTATGACATTTAGTTCAAAATTTGTATAATAGATGAGTAAGTTCATGAAGTAACAGTTTTACGTATCTCTTACAGCATGTGTAAATAATTGTAAAAATTTGTTGAAAAATAAAAAGTAACTAAATTAAAACTAAATATTACATTATTCATCGCCTCGAATCGCTCGATACTTGGCTAACTCATTTGGGAACACTCGATTCAACTCCACAAGCATATTTGCTTTGAATTTTCTGTAAGCGTCTATCTTGCCTTTGACCTGTTCATTTTTGGTCAGAGCTTTGTCGATGCAGTCTTTGGTATAAAGTTGAGGATTCCTTCCTTGGTCAATATAACTGCAATAAAATACACAATTTAAGTAATCTTTACTATAACAAAAAATAATTAAACACAAAACACTTTAAAATCTATACTTTTACATAGATCGCATGCTTACTTATTGTGAAATAATAATTTTAGAATATTGAAAAATTAAATATATTATAAAAATTTAATTTCCAATTCCATTAAAGAATATTAGAGCATATAATTAAAAATATTTCATCTAATCTATATTCTAATTTTATGCAAGTATGAAATTAACAAACAATAGGCTATACTGCATTTATCACTTAATTTACTGAAGATCTAAAATTGTGTCACTGCTCAACCACATTTAAACAATCTAGAAAGTGCTTTATATTTATAACTCTCTACATATAGCAAATAATTTATACTCACTCAAACACCTCCAGAGGAACATGTACGTCTTGCACTTGCGTTTTCAGCTTGTCGATTTCTTGCAGTCCGGTCACAAGTCCTTGTCTGTAGCAAGTAGATAAAAAAAAATTTAGCGATTGCACAACAATTACAAACCGCTTACATATCGCATTCTCAGTGCGACAAGCAATAGATAGGTGTGCAAGAGAAATCGGACTCTTTGGAGCGTAGCAAGCGATGCTGCATGCAGGTTATAGCTCGCTCGCCACGAAACAATAGGGGGGAAGTTTAATAAGTACTTACATCTTTTGATTCAAAACGTTCTGGCCCTGAGGTTGAAAGTCACTCACTATTATGCGAATCTGCCGGACATTTTCAATAAACAATTCGAGCTGGGTCTCAAGGCTCTCTAACGCAGAAGCCATCTTGTGTGTTTATGCCTACGTGAGTGACTGCAAGCTGCGACTCATGGGATAATAACGCGCAGAGAGCTCCGGCCGGAAGGTGCGACGGTTGCGTGACTATGCTGGTAGAGGGCGCAACGTGGATGGTTTTGTGGAGCTGTTTATAGTTTATTGCTTTGCCGGCTCATGCCGGCTTGCCGCAATGCCGCCCTGAAATTTGCCGTTGGGTGTATAATTGCGGGAATTATCGAAATTCCAACGCTGAATCGGATAAGCCGTCCCTATACCTAGTTGCTCCTCCTTATTCTAGTCTCCTTGACTTTACTGCTTGGAAAATTAAATCATAAAGATGTTTCGGAGGTACAACCTCTTGAAAGACAAGATATAAGCCTTTATAGTTCTTGAAATAAAATTAAAATTAAAAAAATTACCTGTAAAACCTTTTTTGACATTAAAAAACTTTCTGAGCTGGCTGATTCCTGATTAATTTTGATTTTTGCATATACTATTGCAATGGTAAAAATTTAATAAAAGTAATGTAAAGGAAAAATATTAAAATAATAAAGCTCAATTTTCTTTCAAGTACTTCAATCTAATTTGTAAATTAATGATTATAAATCTTAATTATTGTGTCTTTGAATTATTAAATTTTTAAATCATTATACTATATCATTATAATTAAAAAACTTATAAAGAGATATCAAAATTATAAATAAAAAGAAAGAATATTTAATATCCTTAACTTTGTAACTTAACTTTCTTTCGCAAAACCAAAATAAATCCAATATATTTATATAAAACTTAAGAGTTTATAAAGTAAACGATACAAAATATTAGAGCAGATTATCTATTAAAAATCGAATTTTATGAATGTATTATAGTACAGAAACACTTACGGCGACGTGAATTTTTATTTTATATTATGTGAACTGTAAGAAAACTTAATTTGATATATCTAAATTATAACGAAGAAAAAAATATAGAAAAATTAATAGATTGGCTCGTGAGAGGCTGTTGGAGCTATATTATATACATAATTTTTTTTTTGTTATGTTAAACCAATTGCGTACTTATCGTTATTTAATAGCTTGAGCACCGTAGTTACTACCATAAAATAGCAAATGAATTCACCAGATTTTTTGTTAAAATAATAATTGGGGCAAAAACCTGGGAAAACGGGACCGCTTAATTCTCTGATTTAATAATCTTTTACTACCTGACAACTAAGGTAAACCGGGGGAAGAAGCCAGCTTGGGGAAGACGCCACTTGGCTATATTTTCTATGCTTTGATAGAAACGGCAATGGAAGTTCGATTTTAAAAGTGATTATGATTAGCTTATTATGTGGTCAAAATATTATTTGATTCTGACTTTATTTTCATATCAAATTAAAAGAAAAATAAAATTAATTGCTGTCGATATAAAATATTCAATATGTTTAACCTTTGTTTTTGAATCTTCTTTTTTTGAATTAATGAAAAATTTTGTGCATAAAATAACATATAATAAGTAACAATAAACAATTTGTGAAAGTATCATTTTTGAAATGTAAAAATAATAATTTTTTTATCTATACCTCTTTTTGTTTCCTTAGAGTGTTGGGGCAAGATGCCACAATGTATTTAGTATATCTTTATATATTTTGCATAACTGGTATCTTACCTAAAAAAAGTTCTTAAAATTTCTTTTTTGTTATGAAAATAGTATATTGAAATATAATATTTATCACTACTCAAAAATAACGCGTGATTTTTTGTTATTTCCAAGTATTTGCTATAATTAATTTTTTTGATACCATATGGCATATCTTCCCTGTGTGGAATTTTACCCCATCACTTCCAGATGTCATTTGTTTATTGTTATTAATATTGTTAACTAATTAAAGCGATATAAAAATTTATATATATGTTTGATAGCTTATACTGTTCTTTACTAAGATAAGTTGTATAAATTTAGTTTACCTAATTTCTATAGATGTTATTTGAAATTTTCCCTTAAGTATGGTGTCTTCCCTCGATTTATCTTACACTTATTTCAGTGATATAAATTAATCTAAAATTATTCAGATCTTTGCATAAATAGTGCAAGTCGTCAAAGCTACGTTTAGTAAAATCTGTTTGGAGTAGAGTCTATATGAGAAATTTAGATCATAATTTTTTTTCGACAAAAACTTTTTTGAATTTCTTTATTATTCTTTCCTATTCTGATTTGGAAC
>UELX01003661.1:0-22101 GCA_900480035.1 Eupelmus urozonus
ACACACACACACACACACACACACATACACACACACACACACACACACACACACACACACACACACACACACACACAGACAAGACGACCTTTCTACAGCGAATGCGATTAACGTCGCTCTAACGTAGCGTATAATTCTCCCTCTCGCTCGTTTTATTAATGAAAACTCTCTCGCTCTAGGTATATACTTTCGAGAGCGCGCGCGCGGCGCTGCGGAAGCGCAGCTTGGGCCGACGCGCCTCGGGCAATGTATATATACACACATTGGGCTTGCGCGCAAGTAGCCCGGTGAGGCAGAGAGTACGACAGAGAGAGCGAGAGAGAGAGAGAGAGGGAGAAAGCGAATGGATGGATAACTTGTGTCCATTGTGCGCGACGAGCGATGTGGCCTCCAGCGAGAGTAAATGATTGTCGGGGGGTGCAGAAAAGGACCGAACGGACGAGTCGCTGTATATACAAATGCGCGGGGGGTGTGCTGCCGGGGCTTTTGTTGTTTGCCAGTATAAACCCTCTCCCTGATTTTTCGCCTCTCTCTCTCTCTCGCTCGCTCTCTTTATTCGGCCCTGTGTAGCGTGTCGCTCTTTTTGTGCGCGTGCGCGAGTTCCTATTATCGGTAATTAGAATGGCCCTTCTGGCCACGCGACCACTTTTCGCTCCTCGATGTTTCGCCTCTTGAAATCGAGAACTCGCCGATGAGCGGGTGGCTGGAGGGGAGAGAGAGAGAGAGCGAGGGGGGAGAGTAGGCAGATAGATAGAGATAAAGCTAGAGCTCTGATTGATTATGCTGACAATGAGTGATTGCTTTGTTAATTGTTCTCAGCTGCTGTGGCGAGGCTGGCTGAGGTGTTTGTTGATCATTCTAATTTTGATGTACTGAGTAAATATATCAAATTGTTGGACGCGTTTTGTTTGTTGGAAAGCGATAGTTTGTTGTTGGTATTTTGAATTGAATAAACTCGTTAATATTCCCTTCTCATTTTAGTTAGAATGTTTTTTTTATTTGAAATCTATAAATTTAGAAGTTATTATAAATTTTGTTTATATTACTATTGTTGATTTATTCACTTTAGAATGTCGATATTTTCGACAATTTAAGTAATATAAATAATTGATGTAAGTAAAGCATTTTAAAATCTTCACTGTATCAAATTTAAAAAATACTAGTAAAAAAATAAAATATTTCTACTTCTATAAGTAAAAACGTAGAGCTACTTAATGAAGAAACTACATACCTCTGTATATCGCTTATATTCAATCATTCTAATGAAAAGATTATCTACATACGTAAAAGAAAAATTATAAAAAAATTCCTGAAATTTTAAATCTATTAGTAAAAATGATTTTACTTTTCTCTTTTTATCTATATCTAAATTATAATCATTCATGTTTAATTTTAAATTTCAAAGTAGGCCATTTTCAATGTAGAAATGTCAAATATAATAATTGGATTTCTCTACAATTTATCTAAATAGCCACACAGGTATCTACAACAACAAATAATTCAGTAAACATATGTTCAAAATTTTTAGCTTACATTAATTATTAAAATAGTAGTTTAATAATAATGATCTCATTCATAATTTGAATAAAGAATTTTTGTTATAATAATTATTCAAAATAAAACCTACAAAGTTTTGATTATTTCTTAAACGTATAGCTATTAAAAAAAGAGATATTTTATATGTAAAACTTTAAAAAATGTTCTAATCGACAAATTATTTACATATAATTCTGTATCTATGAAGAAATAAAGTTAAAAAAAAAGTTAAAATCCACTATTGTGAATGATTATCAATTTGTTTCACGTTTAGTCGCTACAAAGATATCAAAATCTACTTGTCACTCAAGTATACACTATATTTTCATACAATTAACCTACATCACTCATCTCACCCCAAACCATTAATTAAAAATTGTTTAAACCACCAAAAACACACGCATCACTCTAATTAACAAAATTCAAAACCAAAGTCAAAACCAAAACTCAACCCTTAACTACCCTCGCCAAAGCCAAGCCCACCCCCCAGCGCATAATCCCGCAAAAGCACACCCGCAATTTCATCTCTTCCCTCTTGCAGGCAGTCACGTTCAAAGCTGAAACGCATAAAATGTCGAATGCCTGGCGCTCGCTCGGTCGCGCGCGCGACAAAGTAGCAGTCTCCCCTAATGAAGTGCAATACGCGCTTCGCTTCGTCGTCGCTTCGGGCACACAGCACACATAGAGAGAGAGAGAGAGAGAGAGAGAGCCTGCAGGTATCTCCGCGCCACGGGCAAACGACAACGGCGCAAGTGCACACGCTAGCTGCTGCTCCTCTCGGCATTTATCATCGATTAACGGGGCGGCAGCAGCAGCTGGGGTATATTAACCCAGCGCGCAAGCCAGGACATTCTGCGCGGCCACTCGGGAGTCGTATAAACGCGAGCGGCGCGCTCTCTCTCTCTGCGACGCGTACGTGTATACTCCATTTGCGAAATCGAGCGGCAGGGAAATAAGGCTGCCGCATTACGCCATTACACTTTCCGGCCAATTAATCCCGCTGTCTTTTCTCTCTCTCGCGCTCTTGCCTTCTCTGGGTCTATATCTCTGTCGCTCTTTCGAGAGCCCGTTTTCTGCGACGCTCCTTCGGGATTACTTTCGCCTGCGTATACACTTTGCTTTTCACCCTCTCGGCTTGGTATAGTGGTGTGTGTGTGTGTGTGTTTGCGCTGCGGAGATCCAATGAGGCTTTTTTATCTGTGCCATTTCGGATCTGGGAGTGGAGCGCGCCGTTGAGAGCCTTTTAATGTTCTTCTCTTCTTTTTGGGAGTTTTATTGGTATTTAAGGCGATGTCGACTTTGAGAATTGATACGCTGATGAAGAGAAAGAAGTGGGAGGGTTTCTTTTTTGGTGGTATAAAAGATTGTATAAAATGCCTTTGATAAAGGAGGGTATGAATATATATTTAGGCTTGATTTTGTAACATTATCAAGCGCCTTACTGAAATTTTTTTAATATTAATTTTTGTCAATAAATTTAAAAGAAAATCTTCTTCGTAAAAATAATAGATTTGTATAAATTATGTATTATGGTAATGCAGATCGCGATAAATAAACTAAATTCTTTGGAAAACGTGGTTGACTAAACGTTTAATTTTTATCGTTTCTAGGAAAAATATTTATACTGATTTATTGATAACAAAACAAAAGTTCACAAAAGGGTTTACAATAAATATTTACTGATTCAATGAAAACAATTCGGTAGAACATTACATAGAATAAAATAAAAGGCAGAGCAGTGAAGGGCAACGAAATATAAAATTATATAATAATAACATTCAAAATCAATATTGACTTGATAAATAACGTTTCATATAAACAAAAATGGGATAAAAAAAAATAGATTGTTCTTTTATCGCTGTGCTTAAAATGAAAAAAAAAACAACAAAAATGCTCAATGTAACAAACTGTAATGAATTCTTAGAGAGCATCTATTGTAACAAACCTTTTTTGTGCGTGATCAATCATAAATTATTTAACTCTTGAAATTGAAAAAATTTGTTACTTAAAAGTCTTTTTGTTGAAAAAAAAAAAAAAATGTTTAGTAACAACATAATCCCACAATCCAAATTTTTATTGAGAATCACTTTTAATTTCTTTTAGAATAAGGGAGCATAAACAGAAAATATAATTGTAACCTTCACGTGGCTTTGCTCGGCACCAAAGAATACGACTAAGTGGATAGTATTATAAAATTATTAAATTTACAATTTTTAGGAAGGAACCAATTTTAACGGGTTAAAGAAAAAATATGATAAGAATATAAAAATAGTACATTATTCACCAAAAGAGTAAAGTCGCAGATTATTCCTGCGGGTGGGTTTGCTACCCGAGCATAGCGAGCTGATTTAACTGCAAAACAAATAATTAAAATTATATTGAAAGTATGTTTTATTTCATGTTTTATAGCTCAATATCAAAATTAAAATTTGCGAAATTAGAGTAAATTTGCGGAAAAAAAAGGATTAGAGGCAAGCAAATGCTACTTTTGTCCGGTTTTCGAATCAATAAAGTGATCTTTATAGGTGAGTCGAGGTCAAAGGAATAAAGTTGTAGATTATTCGCGAGGGTGAATGAAAATTTGTGTAATTCTAATTTGCGGGAGTAATATAGTACATTGTGCAGCAAGGGAATAAAGTCGAGAATTATTTCTGGGTGAGTTTACTGTACGAGCGAAGCGAGGTGCATGGTTTGTAAAGCACTTTATTCCCTTTTAATAGGGAATAAAGTAAATTTGAGGGAAAACGGTTTTACAAGGAATCAAGTGCTACCAAGTTTCGACTCGGTTTTTGGGCTAATAAAATGGCAGTTACAGATGGGTCAGGAATCAAGTATTTTATTTACACCTCAACGATAAGACCACTTATTTCCCTGAAAATGGCCTATTATCCCCGCAAAACTCGAGGTGGGAAATCATGGTCTAGGAGTGTCTAGATGGTCTATAGGAGGTCTAGGCTCCATTATTTCTCATCGGTCATTATTTCTCTGCTAGCATTTTTATTAGAAAAAAAATAGAAAAGTTATTGAAAATATCAAATAAAACGAAATAGGTGGCCACAGTTAAGGTGGGAATAACGTACTTAAGTGGCTTTTACAGGTGGGTCGGGAATAAAGTTAATTATTCCCTCGGGTAATTACTGCCCTCGCTTTGCTCGAGCAACAAAAGACCCTCGGATATAACATGCGACTTTACTCCCTTTGTGCATAATGTACTACTCCCACTGTTGTGAAAAATGAAGTTTATGGGAGAAATATCGCATATTTTGCCTGCTTTGTGAGTCAATAAAGGGGCTTTTACAGGTAAATCAAAAATAAAATTAGTTTTGCTCCTTTTTTTAAAATTTTCTCAATTTTTTCACACGTAATACTATACATAAACTGTAAAAACATTAAATTATAAATAAAATTTTATTAAACATCCTGTCACAACACAAGCTAATTTACAACACAAATAAAATTCAATAAAACCGTTCAATCTTCATTCCTCGATATCTCTACCAATCCACACTAACTCAAGCTCTCTCTCTCTCCCTCCTATCATCCCGCTCTAAACGCGAAAATCCCAGACGAGCACGAAACTTTCCGATAATTTCTAATATCCCTACGCCAAGCCCCGACATTAGAAACTTTAATTCATCCTCATCGCTTCCCTCATGGGTTTTAAATAGCAAGCAATCACTCTCAAGTTCTCCGCAGATCGGGTGTAATCCTCCTTTTCCTCTCTTTCCTCTCTTCTGCCCCCACCCCTCACTCCCCACCTCCACTCCCGCAGTCGTTTCGCTAGCAGCTCTAACGCAACAGCGAACACATAGAAAGCCTCGTGCACGCGGTGTATATATATGGTATATATATATAGGCAACTCTCGAGACGCGCTGGGGGTAAGATGCGCCCAAGTTAATACGTAAACGGAGTTCCTAAATGGAGTTAGCCAAGTTCTTGCCGCTGCTGCGGGGCTGCTGCGCGTTTGAGCCACTGAGAGAGCAGAGTCTGAGCGCATGTCGGCTAAGAGAGTGAGTAAGGGAGGCAGAGTGAGTGAGTCAGAGAGAGAGATAGGGTGGAGGGGAGAGAGAGAGTTTCTCCCTTGGTTTACGGATGAAATTCCGTCGGACGCGACTTGTTTCCGCTGGCTGCCTCGACGTACATGGCTCTGAAAGGAAGGAATTGCCGGTGCTTGATTTTTCCGGGCCTCGCCTGTAGAGGAAAACTTTATTACTCGGGAGTTTTGCAGGATGCAAGTGCAGCCTGCCTGAATGGAGTTTCGGGAATTAAATTGTAATTTGTCGGCTGAAAAGGTATCAGGTCGATGAGTTGCTGAGTAGTTTGTTATTTGCGTAAGCATTTTTCGTCACACGTAGTATCAAAATGTTTAAAAAAAATTTACACACTTTACATCAATACCCACTTTCATTCATCCAACAGCTCCTCTTTTTTTAATCAACAGAGCATCCCCAAGTCAGACCCAACAGTTTCAATGACCTATCCATCAACTCCAGCCGCTGGACGATCGGCGCCTGACCTTTGATGCCTGCGTCCCGCAATCAGGGCGATTCGGGACAATAAACGAAAAGCGCAGGCAGCGGAGAGAAGAAAAAAAGCGGGCCCTTGCGAGGCGACGCACAATGTGCGTCGGCACGTCTTTCTTTTCTTCGATCTATCTCACCCTTGAGCTGCCGCTAATACTGCTTCACCCTCGCGGAGTCGGGTTTGTCGCGCTTGAGTCTTTTGCTCTGGAGTATGCGTGGGTGGGTCGAGGAGTTGAAGGATTTGTTTGAGGGGTGGAAGAAAGCTTTTGAGTAGGAGTAAGATCTATGAGATTTGAAAAATTTTTTGGTTGTGGGTGCGAAATTATGCTTGACTTTTTGGAGTTTTTGAATGTTAGATTGCTTTGATATTATGGTTTAGTAGTAGATTTTAGTAAAACATAAGGGTTGTTTAATGTGTTGGTCGATAGAATAGTTTCATAAACTGTTTTGATTATGTCCATCAAAATTAATTGATACGGGTTCGAAGTATGGTCAATATTTTCATATATCCATACATCTTAGAAAATTTTGTAATTCCTGTGTTTTGTATATGGGACAACATAGGACTCGGGCAATTTTCGGGTACAATTGTATACGTTTAGAGTTAATTTTTACTCATTCAAATAAGAACGTATAGCAAGTGTTTAAGTTGAAATCAAACTTTAATTATGCACAACAATACTACATACCATTATAACTAAAATTTACACTTCAAAAGACAAACAAAAAAACCATTTATCCATTCCAATACCAGGAAACCTCCTCAACCTTCCAACCATCCCGATAACCGAACACTCCAACCGACAAAAACAAGCGCGCGCAAATCAGCCGTCACCCCCTTAAGCTAACCCGAAAACGAGCAATCCCTTAAGAAAAATCCCGACAGCCGCAAATTTCCCTTGGACAGCCAACCCGTAGCATACATCCCCCAAAAAGAGCCCAAGATATCCTCTCCGCTTGCGCATCGCAGCGACAGCATCCAGGACGAGCCTGTTGGACAAGCTGTTGCCTTCAGCCTCTGAATTAGAATGAATCGAGCCTCAGCCCACCCCCAACCTCGTCTCCGCCTCCGTCTTATCTTCTCTTCGCGCCCCTGTCGCAATTTTCCTTCTCCCCAGCTTCTAGTCCCCTCCCCTACTCCCAGCCCCGGCAGCTCAGGCGAATATATCCCCGAGAAGTAGAGAATTCCGAGGTTATATAAAGTTTTTACGATTCCAGCCGCCCGGAGAGTTGGTCCCTCTCCCTCGAATGATCTCTTTTCCTCCTTCTTCTCTCTCTCTCTCTCTCGCCCCGGCTAAATCCGTTGTATCTCTCCTATAAGAGGCCTATAAATTCGTTTGCCCTGTCAGCCGGAGACGCTCACACATACAAGAGCCGCTGCGCCGGGGCATTAAGGAGGCTGCCGATCTGCTCCGCGCTTGGCTGGTTAGCGGGCGGGTTATGTCGATACGACACCCCAGGCGACGACTACGCGCGCCAGCCGGCTATATAACGCGCGAGAGCAGCGCGCGCGCCGATGGAGGAGGAGCGAACGCGCACGAGAATGGCCTATCGATGTCTCGGGGATGTGGTTTTCGCGCGCGCACGCCAAGCACCGAGCTGCGGATGGGAAGGGAGAGTATTAAGGAAAATAGATGAGAAGTGAAAAGCTGAAAGCGGGGCTGCTCTGGATGCTGTGGGAAGAGCTGTTGATTGCTTTTAGAGATAGTTTTTTTTTTTGGTGGGGGTGTATTTGTTGTTGTGGTGGTGAGGCTGGTTTGTTGTATTAATGGGATGCGCATGTTATCGTTGTTGTTATTGGGTATGGGAATAATTTTGAACTTACTGTAGATTAAATTGCGTTTAACTAGGTGCGCAATCGTAATTATTAGGTATTTATGCAAACTGTTGAAATTTGAATTGCGCATGATCTGAATGCGGCTTACCTATAATTATCGACAAATCGGTTCTCATCATTTTATACAACGCCGGGCCAAATAAGTTGTGATAATAACAATTATTGTTATAACGCGGGAATTCTATGCTACTTGCCGGCAGAGCGTTCGATTATTTACTTTGTAGTTGAAATCGCATAATGATTGGAAGTAAAATTGCGCCCAATGCTGGAAGAATTTATTCAGATCAAGGGATTTATTAAAATTGTACTTTGTGTTTCGGTATTATTTTAATGTTTCAATTCGCGTTCATTGAAAATAACCGCAGCCAGTTAACTTTTGTTTCCAAACATTAAAATGCAGAATAATGTTACTTTTCTATAGCGCACCCACGCGTTTTCGCGATTTTTTAAAAAATATTTATTACACGCTACAATTCCAAACCAATTCAGCGCGCATTTTCCTTTTTTTCTCATTTTCACAGCACGCATCAGCGATGAAATCGCTTTGACCCACGGCCCCGGAATACCTCCAAATCCAGCCATAAATAACCAGCCCCCTTCCCAAGCTCGGCAGTATAAAAATTCGCGGTTAAATCTGAAAGAGAAGAGCGCGCAGAGACGCCGGAGCAAGATCCCGAGATAGAAAATAAATAAGAAGCACGCGCTAGCGAAAGAAAATAAAAGGGAGCGCGTCGCGCAAAACTATGGAGCGAGACAGAAGGAGAGAGAGAGCTTGCAAGCTCCCAGGCATCGCGCCTCTCTCTTGCTCTCTCAGGCGCCATCACGCCAGGCTGCGGCAAATTTTTCTCGCTTGGGGATCTGCGGCGCGCATCCGACACGACGCCGAGGCGACTTCTCTCCTGGCCTGGGCTTTAGAGATTGCGGGGAGAGCGAAATGTTGAAAACTGCGAGATTGCTATTATCGTATATAGCGCGCCGAGTATAAGGGAGCTTTTGCGGCCCCTCCAAGTCCGAAGGGGAGGGTTTAGGAAGGGAAAATTTTCTTTCTACGGCGAGAGCGCGATGGCCTGCGCTTTGATGTCTCTGTCTCTCTGCCATTTTGTCATCGGATTTCGCGCTGGCCCTGTGGAAGGGCTGAATTGTTTTGAATTAAAAGGTGGAAGACATTGAGGCGTGGGTTTTGGGGTTTCGGGGATGGTTGTGGGGATTTTATTGTAGCGTTCGTTTATTTTTGATGTATGGTGAAGTTTTTTATGTGATTTGAATATTATAAATTAAAAGGCATCTATTTTAAGATTTAATCTTGAAAAATAATCAGCTCCAGTGCGACAGCCGGATGCTTTATTGTAATATAAATGTAAGCTTCGGAGAAAATCGAATGAGTCTTTTAATAAAATAATTGAAATTTTTCAGAATATTGTAATTATATTATAATTTTATTCTTCCCTGATATAATGTCTGTTTAATGTAAATATATAATTTGAATAATTACAAATAAATTTAAATTAAATGCATATTATTCGCTCGCACACATACTCACACACATACACACGTACTCATACAGCAGACAATGCTGTATTGTTAAAGAGCCAATTCTATTGTACGCTGGAAAAAACAATCGACTAAAAATTGTTGAAAAACTTTATACGATTGCAGCGCTTCAAGCGCGCGAGCGCCATAAACAATCCAAAAAGCTCGAGGCCAGAAAAAGTGCTCGCTTAATTCAATCGAGCCCGTCCAAATCCTCTCCCCTCTTTTCCCTTTTGTTTTTTTTCCCCAAAAAAATAAGTCTTCACCATACCGAAATCGCGGCGGGCCGAACTTTCGCGAAAAGCTCGCGTCGGAGAACAAAAGCTTTTACGTGCGCCGGCGGCAGCGGAGAAAAAGCAAGCAACACACGCGGTCTGCTTTAGCCCCGAAACTCCGAGCAAGAGGACAATGCAGTGACACGGGCAATTCGGCTCGGTAATAGCGCAAACACACTGCGCGCCCGGCACATTCGCACCCGATTCATTAGCCGGCTCTATCCCTCTCTCTCTCTCGCGCTTTATCTCTGTGGCTCTGGATCTGTTTCGATTTGCCGGCCGGTGTGCTGCTCCCTTTCTGGTTGTTCTGCCGCACACGGTTTTGCCTTTTGTCTATCACTGGAGAGAGGATGGAAACTTTGGTCGGCTCGCGGACTGGGACAGCAAGAGGAGGTGTAATAGTGGTGAAGGTTTTGTTTGGGCTTTGGATTGTTCGGACTTATTTGTTCGTTGGAAAAAAGAGTAATGTGTTTTGGGTGAGCTTTATTTTGGGAAAACTTGACGTGCTTTGTAAAAAGATTGCGGGTTTTGAGAAATATTTTATGAAATTGCGAGTTTCGTGTTTCTGAATAATAAATAATTCTAGCGGTCGGTGATTGATTATGTGTTATGGGTTTTTGATATTTTATTAAATGTTATTTTATTATTATCTTATGTGATGTTCAAAAAGGATTTTAATTTATAAAAGTTTGCTTTAAATTTTAAATAAAATTTATCAGTTTTGTATCATGTACACCCATATATTTATGTTACTATGTAGTGCCTTCATAGTGCGTAACAAATATTTTTATTCTATAAAATTATGTTTCTATAAACCAGTCTTTATTACAATCCACGTTCCATAGTGTATTATGTTTATATTTTCTGTACTATGCAAATTGAAGTACTTAAAAATTTATTGATAATCACTAAACTCTTGCAATAAAAAAAAAAAAAATAATCACGAAACTCCTTCCTCTTCCAAAATCCAATAATATAACCTCTCCACTTTCCTTCAAATCCCCACAACACCCTCCAATTACCCAACTTAAAAATCAATGAGAGCTAATTTACGTGAAACATCGCGCTCGCCTAAGCGCATCCCTCGCCAGCTAATTTTTCCCTCGCTAATTTCCCCCCACCCACCTCCGCATTCACTCCTATTCCCTCTTCGTGCCGCACGACAGCACAACAAGCACTCTAACCTAAGCCTACTCGTTTAGATGGGGACACGCCAAACGCATATACCCATCGGCGCGTCCACCTATTTCCAGCTCTGCAGAGCCGTAATTTCGCGTCCATTTCGCAGCGCGCCGGCGAAATCCTTTCAAGGGAATCATCGCGGTAATGGACATCGCGCGCGCGCGCGCGCAGCAGACGAAAAATAGGTTCTAGGTTCGCGCGGGCGCGAATGAAAAAGGCATTGATTTTTTTTCCTCGCTCATCTCGGCGCTTTTTTTACGCTAGTCCGCAGCGCGCTTACGCGCCGCGCGTAAATATATCAAAGGCTCTTTGTTGGCGCGGCCTTTTGCGAAAGGGCTTTTTTATTATAGCCGAAAACCTGGCGCGGGCCTTTTAAATATGAAATTCGAGCTTTCGCTTCGGCGGAGCTGTTTAGAGTCACGCGGGCGCGCGGTATGCGGGCTTTTTTGGACGCGTGTGTATGCTGAAGTCGCCGGTGCGAAACGGATGAAATGCTTCTGCAGTGCGGTATTGTATTGTATAGGTTTATTAATGGCTTTTACAGTGTCTCTGGCGGAGGGTAAGGGCGGTTCTGTTGATGTGGCGATTTTTCATCGGTGGGTAATAAATGACAAATTGGAAAGTAATTACCGGGCGGAGTGTAAATGAACCGTTTAGTGATACGAGGAGTTTATGTGGTGACGGCAGTAGGTATGGTGCAGGTTTGGGTGAGTGGCGGGATGTGTGGTTGTGAGCTCGGTATATTTTTGAAACTGCTCGGTAGGTAAAGTGTCGCCTGTGGCTATACTAGGACGCTAGAGTACCAGTGCTCGCAAGGGTGGCTTTCACCCTGCAGCGCAGGGTTCTACTTTATCATCTACCATAAATATAGCTTTTGATTTTCGGTTTACTTGTTATCAGCAGTTAATTCATACTTACCTACTATTATTAAAGTCTAACTTCCTACTATTGGTAAAATCTTTTCTTGTTTTATTAATGTTAATTGCTTTAATTTTTAAATTATTCCAGAAGTTATTAATCATAAATATTTTATTCTGCTAAATAGTTCACTCAATGTTGGAATTAAAAATAAATTGACCTTTCAGACAATTTCAGTTTAAGTATCCTCTTTATGACTTTAATTAAACTGTATACATGATTATCGATTACGTAGTAGTTTTCTGGAATTGCGATCGTGGTGTCGACCGATAATTATCATGAATTAATGAAGAACACTTCCTTTGAAAATTCCTTCATATCTGTCAATAAGAAGTCTTTGAAAAGCGCGATCAATCTATTGTTTAAAAAAATTCAATGTAATCTCTAGTCATACAATTATACAGCTCTAAAAATAATTGTTTCTGAAATGTATCGTAACTCGCCGACAATCGATAAGATTATTTCAATGAATTTAAAATTTTTACGAATCACAGTTAAATTACTTTGTGAATAAACATAATGCATATTTACAATAAACAAAAATAAAATCAAAGCTTTACATTTATGATAAAATATCATTTCGCTAGACTCTGATCAAATATTATAAATTACAAGAAAATTTGAATGTTTATAGAAATCAAAATATGAAATAATTTCATCAGTGTATTACATTAAATAATTGTTTACATTTAACCAAATGGTGACTAACGAAATCAGAAAATGTAATATTTTGTATAATTTACATTTGAAATTATTTACTCGTTCTTTTGATCAGTAAATAATAATCAGAATAATGACAATAATAATAACCATAATAATTTTAAAATACACTGAACCAAAAATTGAAACATCAACGAAATAAAAATTATTAATTAATTATACCACTCAACAGAGACAATCCAAACCAGCGCGCGAAATAATCCACAATCAGTCTAGTTACCCTTAACGAAACAACCTCAAAAACAACTTCTTCCGCCCCTCCCCATTCATTCAGCGTCTCAGCTTGCGCAGTTTCTCAACTCCCTCTCCGCGTTCTCTCTTCCTTCGCCATTGTGTACGCACCTCTCCGCAATATCGATATTCTTCGCATCTCTCTCCCTCCGGTATTTTCACTTCGCTCCCTCTCTTTCTCTCCTCTCCCTTGTTTGTTGTTCTCCGGGGCCAGCCAGCCTCTGCACGCGCCGCGCGAACAGGAGCATAACTTTATAATCGACAGAGAGAGATAGAAGGAGAGAGGACGAGGTAAGTTTAGCAAAGATCGACGGCGCCGCCGTTGTCGTCGGGGGAGCCAAAAGTGGTAGACGTTTTGGGTGAAGTTAGGAGTCGGCTAGATAGAGAGTGAGAGGGAGAGGGAGGGAGAGATAAGGGCAGGAGCGAATTGCGTGTACACGCAGCGGGAGGGAGAAGTTTTCGTTTGTTCGCTCGAGGTGCGCTATTATCGTTAGAGCCGCGGCCGTTTTTGTGCGCGAAAGATAAACGGTCAGGGATTCTGGTGAATGTGGGCTGGTTAACGGATGTTAGAGATATATTATATGTACATAAAAAGAGACATATTATTTTTATGTATAGAATCAAGCTTTTAGCAACATATTGTCAAGAGCTCGCTCTAGTGGAAAAACAGGATTTTTTTAGATCTTGCTTCCAAGATTTCTAGTACTCCGTTTCTAGTACTTCTAAACTATAAAAATTCTAGAAAAAATCTTGCTCGTTTTCCTGAACGAGTTCTCTATTAATATTTGTATGTGTTTATGCATGCATGGTCTGTGTGTGTTGCATGATGTGTAATGCATGTGTTCTGTGGGTATGTGTGTGTTTCTGTGTGTATAGTGTGAGTCTGTGTGTATAGTGTGTGTCTGTGTGTGTTGTGTGTGTCTGTGTGTGTTGTATGTATTATGTGTTGTGATTTGTGTATGTGTATTGTGTGTTGTGAGTGTGAGTGTTGTATGATGTATGTGTGTATGTGTTGTTTGATGTAAGTGTTGTGTGACGTGTGTTTGTTGTATGATGCGTGTGTGTGTTTGTGTTGTATGATGTATGTGTGTGTATGTGTTGTTGGATGTAAGAGTTGTGTTAAGTGTGTGTGTATTGTATGATGCGTGTGTGTGTTGTTTGATGTAATTGTTGTGTCTTGTGTGCATTGTATGATATGTGTGAGTGTTGTTTGATGTAAGTGTTGTTGTTGTGTGTATGTTATGTTGGTGTTGTATGATGTATGTGTTGTGTGTCACTAAAACATGAATCCTTTCATCTTCAGCGATCATTCAAGCCTCCCTCAACCTCCCGGAAAAAAAAATTAGCTATTCGAAAAAGTCGGCAATCCACCCCCTCTCCCTCTCAGCCTCCCCGATCATGCGAATAAGCGAGCTCGCCGCCGACAAAGCCGAGAGGCGAACTTGACATTTATATTGGGGATTCTCGGCTTTGCACCCCGCGCGACCAGGGATATACCCTGGCTATACCGGCGGGGGAGAGAAGCAAACCCTTTCGCGCGCCGCGCAGCCGAAAGCTAAGGGAGGAGAGTTCGTAAGAGGCGGTACACGAAGAACGAGCGCCTATATATATAAGCTTTCTCGCTGCGGCTCTCGGGAGGAGGGATTTTGTTCGCAAAGTGGATTCGACGAGGGGAAAGGAGAAGGGGGTTAAGAAGAGTGACTTCGTGGATAAATATATACGTGTAGCGATTTGCCTTTTTTTGCACTTGTGTGGCTGAGCGGGGCGATCGGTTACGACGGAGGTGCGGTTCTGGTTGGCTTGCTTCTTGGATGGTGTTTTTCTTTAACTACGGGTTTTTGTCTGTCTTGATTTATTATTTTAGAACGGTTAATGTTAATGAATCGTTTAGTAATTCTTAGCTTTGAAGAAAATATTTTTTTTTTATTTGAATAGTAACTTTTTTAAACATCTTTTGTATATCTTCCAATAGGTTTGTGTATATTTTAAATAACTAAAGTAGTAGATAAGTATTAGAAGTAGTCGTAGGGAGTCCTATCAAATTAAGTAGTATAAATCAATAATTTAAACACCAAAATAATAAATGTTATACCTTAGAATAAGATAGAAAAATGACGATATAATATTAGGTCGTTCTAAAAAAATGCAACTTTTTTACAAGATTTTACTCACAACGAGCTATAACACCATAGATCAATACAAATGTAAAAACAAAATTACTAGCCTCTAAAAGCCGCTAAACCAATCCTTACAACAAAACCAGCACAAATCCAAACACCACATTCCAGTAATCATAAACCGCCAAAATCTCACTCGCAAATCAAAAGCTCGAAAAAGCTCGCAAGCACCCGCCAGCCAGCATTACACTCCTCCAACGCGCAGCTCTCGAGCTTGCAGGAATTAAGCTCGTAATCGCGCGCGATCTTCGCCTGCAAAGTGAGAAGGCAATTTGGGCGAACCGCACAGGAACGGTCCGGCGCGCTCGGATAACGTAATGGCGCGGCCCGCGCGCGCGCGCACGCTGCAAAAGATAGAGAGACGCGCCGCGGGACTGGATCGCGCCGAGGGAAAGAGGGGGGTAATTAACGACGCGCGGCGCCGCCCGGCGAGTAATGCTCCTCGTTACGCGGCGAGCGGAACAACCACGTCGAAAATCTCATTAAATTCCTCGACTGCTTCGTTTGGTCCCTTTTGTTTTGCTTCTGTTTCTGATTCTCGAGCTTTTTTTTCTCTTTTCTTTTCGGAAGGGTTGAGGGAGTGGGTTAGAGCGGCTGTTTTTTCAGAGGGCAAGCCGAGCTAATTGATACTTTGGCCGCGCGTGATTGATTTCAGGAGGCGCCCGCGCGTGTGGTGGTAGATTGAAAAGGATCTATCTGATTTTTTTGTTGGGGGTTTTTAGAGCTTAGTATGTGAGTTTGTTTGGGGTTGCTTTAAAGGTTTTGGCTATATGTGATTTTTATATTCTTGTTTTATTTTAAAAAAGACTTTAATTATATTTAAAATTTTGAACGGTCCAGATATATATCTTTGAAAATTATTTTCTATTACAATACTGTCTTTTTCACAATTTTTATGAAAATCAGCCATATATTTTTGTATTTATTTTGTGTATATTGTTTATAACTTCAAAATTAAAAGTAAACAAAGGTTGACATATTTAATCACAATTATTTAGCGTATCCGCAATTTACAGTGTGAATTATAAATTTTGATATTTTCTATTTCTAACGCAGATGGCAACTTATGTCTCAAAATAATATATGATACAAACAATAATTAACATACAATCATCTCTATATTAATTATAATAAATAAATTTAAGAATCATTATTAACATTTTATTTAAAATAATATATTTCATAAGTAATAATTATAACATGAAAAGAATACAATAAAAGTAGATTACTAAAAGTAACTTTTTTACATGCTCTGCGTAAAATGGATACATTAGGCCCTCCCGACCGGCAGCAAAGTCCCTACTGTACGATCAGTTTGTAAACTATTATATGTACACTTTGGGAGTAAATAAAGAATTCTTCAAATCTTATGTTTGTCATCTGAGCTGAAGGCGAATTTACATTTGATTCGAAATATTTTTTATTTTTCCTTCCTAGGTGTATAATACACTATTTTTACATGTTAAACCGCATTCATAACTTTTTTGATCGCATTATTTAGAACGCCATTCGTCTTGAGTAAACACCGTGTTAAGTTGCAAATATCCCCTTTAGCTAAAAACATATATACTTGCATGAATAGTCGTTTCTGTAAATTTGGATATTTTTTTGAAATTAAAAAATCTTACCTTTTGTTCTACAATTCTCGATTGCATTCAAAGTGGTTGTATCTGTTACATATATAGCGTCTGTATCTGTTATATCAGTAGTTGTTCTAATATTGCCATCATTAGTGATCTATATTTCAATATAAACGTTTTATTTAAATTTTGTATGAACATTTTTTCTAAATAAATTAATTAATTTTTTAGTAAACGTGGTAATTTATTGCATCATTAGTTTTAGTATTTTAAATTCTTAAACAAATCGATCAAAATATTTGTTATAAATGCAACATTTCGCTTTTCTTTAACTTATAATTGTTTATTAAATATTTTAATACGTATGTAAACACTTAAAGTGTATTTTAGGGAAAACGAAACTCTACTCTGAGTCATTATGTTGTGAACGAAAAAAATTAATTTTCCTTTTTTAATAAAAGTCAAGATTTTAAAGAGAAACTTCAAAATGAATTTTGTTGTTATACAAATCAGTATTTAAAGATTTTTAATGAAAATATATTTTTTTATTATTTTGACTTCAAACAAACAATTTAAGTTCAAATAGAATGGAAGCATTCTTAGAAAGAAGAGCATAAGTATAGGCCATTTAATTTATATTGCTTATATATCCTTTTTCTTCAAAATGCTTCAATCATTTGTTTTTTTCGAGTGGGTTAAATAATATTAAGTAATAATTTTCAAACAGCAAATGTTTCAAAAAATAAAAAAGAATATTCCTATGAAAGTAGATAAAACGATAATGGTCAAAATTTCTAAAAAATTAAATAAATGCATTTTTTGTACAATATAAGTGTAAAAATGAAATCTATTATGCATTTTTTTTCTTACAAATCTTAGTTAATTGTGTTGAAAGTACTCGGATTGAAATATTGAATTTTTTTTTACTTATGAAAAAAATTTCTGATATTTGTTCATGCATAATTTAATATTATAAATTTTTATGGATAAAATAAAAATAAAATTTTTGTCACACTAAAAAATATTTATAAAAAATGTAATACTTACAACACCAAGTTGTTTTAGTACGCATGCAGAATAACACGAACTTTTCTCCTGAAAAAATTTTAGTCTTTCGCTAGCGGTTTCGAAGGTTGCTGAAAATATTTAATTATATTTAAGAAAATAAATAAAAAAGTACAGTTATATAGTTTGATCAAAAACGTTAAAATTAAACTATTTTTCAAAAGTTATATGCTATAAAAAAAAAATAAAGTGTTAAGGAAGAAATAAAATATTTCAACATTTTTAATTTATGTAATATTTTAATTGTTCATATTGTATTTCTACAATAATTTAATTATTATTATAAACATAGTATTTGATTTCAAAAATTTTTTTTTATTTTCAAAAAGTTTCCAAACAATATGACAAGGGTAAAAGATATATTACCATGAGTTTGTGTACTGTTCTATATTTTTCGCCTTATGTAATCATTACTTCAATTACCTTGCATGATCATTTTCTTTGCACACGTTCTTATTTCGTCCTCAAGCTGCTCGTTCGGTAGTGTAATATCCTTGTGAAGTACAGTAATATTATTAATGAAGATTTAATTAAATAGCTTTCTACAAAATGTAAAAATAAAATTGATTTAGATAAACGTACTAGCAAAAATTTGCACCATTAACATATCAGTTTTTAATATCTTTACATTTAGTATGTAAAATTGAACTTTAATATAATTTTGGTTTAAAAATTCAACAGTATAAATTAACATTTTAAAACCAACAATGCATTATGTCAAAATTACAACACAATTGTTCCCTCAAAGCCACTAATAATTTCGAAAAATATATCTAAAAACCATTCAGGCATCATTTAAAATTCGTCAGCCATAATCCTTCAAACACAATACCAGACAAAAACATAATAACGAAATCTAGTGTACATACTGCTAAAGTTCCAGCAATGCAAAGCGCAACAATCACAAGGAGCTTCATGATGCCTCTCTCGACAGCTATAACTTAACTATCCGCTGCGGAGAATAAACCGACACTGCGCGCCAGTTAAACTCGTGCATCTGCACTGTTAATACGCTTTTCTCGTGAAGAATATCAACCCGTGCTTGCCCTTATCGTCATCTTAGAGTGAGAGTGCATGTGTGTGTATGTATGCGTGTGTGTGAGTGTGTGTGTGAGTGAGTGAGAGAGAGAGAGAGAGAGAGAGAGAGAGAGAGAGCTTGCGCACGAATGAACTGATCGTGATTTGGATTCTACTATAAAGCTGTGCTTGCAGTCAAAAGATGAGAACCGCTTGTGGTAGAGTATATTTCTCGCGTGATGCTGATTATGCTAGCCTTCCGGGGCGGGAACACTCTCTTACGAGAGTGTGTAATTTACACAGTGTATCATAATTAAGGGAAGGAACACACCAAATTATAAATGTATGTATGTATTGTAAATCTGGTAAAAAATAGTGTTAAAAATAATTATAAACAGCAATAATATTGAGATATATAATGTTAGGAGACTTTAAAAATGTGATCCCACAGAAATAATTACATATTTATGTTTGATAAGTCCATATCGAAGGTTTCGATAAGTCAATATCCTGTTTTTAGAGTGCGCCGAGTTTCTGAGCCAATTT
This sequence comes from Eupelmus urozonus, assembly GCA_900480035.1. Taxonomy (NCBI): domain Eukaryota; kingdom Metazoa; phylum Arthropoda; class Insecta; order Hymenoptera; family Eupelmidae; genus Eupelmus; species Eupelmus urozonus. The sequence goes on from UELX01003661.1 coordinate 19,139, forward strand.
TTAACCAAATTGGACTTATGAGGGCTTATTCTCTTTGTAATGAGCTCCTCTTTGGACTGAGTATTTTGGATTTTTAGTTTAAGATTTATATCTAATTTTGGGTAGAAAAATGTCACCTAATAGAGTTGTTTGACAAAAATTATTAAAAAATTTTCACTAATTTTATTCTTAAAAATTTTTTAATGTTGTATCTTGAAAAACCAAACTAGTCTGTCCAAAGAGGGGCTCATTACAAAAAGAATGAGCACTCATAAGTCCAATTTAGTTAAGAATTGGCTCAGAAACTCTGCGCACTCTAAAAACAGGATATTGACTTAACAAAACCTTCGATGTGGACTCATCAAACATAAATATGTAATTATTCCTGTGGGATCACATTTTTAAAGTCTTCTACATTATATATTTCAATATTATCACATTTTATAATTGTTTTTATAACAATTTTACATTTTTAATTGTTTTTACTTTTTACCAGACTTTGAATACATCATAATTTGGTGTACCCCTCCCGTTAATATATAAATGTGTATATATTTTCGGACTCAACATGATAAGCTAAGCGTGAGAAAAATAAAAAAAAAATAGCAGTATATTGGCTATAACCTTTTTTTTGGTTTTGCCTAATAACGTACTGAATTCGAAAAAATATATAAATTCATATGTTGATTATGAATCATGATTCACAGAAAAACGCTTTGTTTAGAAGGCTAGAGTGACATGATATGAAAGACACCCGAAGTACTACTTTGTCAATGCAGAGCGGTAAGTGGTTCGATCAAGCTTGATGAGTGATGAAAAGTGTACCATAATACGATTGAATTGTCTCGCGAGATCTTGTAAGGCTTATGACATTGGTTTTATGCGAGTATAGGAACTTATTATTTTATTTATGTGTTAAATGTTATTCTATGGAGTTTTTCATTTCATTTTCATGTTAAATACGTAATTGGGAAGGTAATGACATTTTTGTTACGATATTTTCGCATTATACTGAATGGGCCTCTCCAGGTTCTGCGCAACCAACTTCTGAAATTTAAACAATTTATATAAATAATTAAAATATCACAGTATTAAGTGAAAACAATATTAGAATACAGAAAGTTACGCAAAAATGTTAAACAATAATGTAATAATGTGAAAAATGTCAAATTTTATAAAATAACGTAAGGCCAAATTTTACATTATTTCCTCAATTATACAAATAATTAAAAACATTTTAAAAAGAAAAAGTAATAAGAAGAAACATAGAGTTTCTAATTAAAAAAATTCTATGTAATCCAGGTTAAACACGTAAAGTCCCAAAATAGGATGGCATGTTAGTTCAAGTGATTGCTTTGCAATATAATGTTCATTATTTATTTACTAAAAATTTCGAAGGGTAAAATTAAAAAACTTCATATCATTGCCTAAAATTATAGTATATACAGAATTTTTATAAATTTGAAAACAATTTTTGAAAGTATCAAATTAATTAATTTAAATTGTATGTAAAAAGGTATTTGTTCAATTCAAATGATAGAATTTAAAAAACTGGATTCGTGTTTACGAAAAGTGTTGAAATTATCCGAGGCTTTCATCTTTTTTGAATGTATAAATCGTTAATGTTCCATAAATTTTTTCGACAATAACGTATCCCAAGTTCCTGCATTTTCTATCAATATTATAGCAGCCCGCATTTACCTCTCATAATCGAGCGACGCGGAATTGTGATTAATTGTCGGCGCAAAATCACAAAGGCGAGCCTCCTTGTAAATCATTCAAGTCGCATTATATCGGCCGCTTTCTCCATGATTTCGCTATTAGATCGAGCGCGAGTCCCCGGAGATATCTTCCGAGCTCTGAGAGCCAGCCGAATAATGGCCACATTATCCAATATCACCCACCCTCTATTCCTCGTAAATTAACCAACTTCTTTCGCAATTAACAGCACCAACGCTCGCTTTCAATTATATCGAATTTGGGTCAATTGTCGCGATACATTATGATTAATTAGGTAGGGAAGTTATAAATTTGTACTAAATATGGTATACAGCTTAATGAAAAGTAATTGTGAAGAGCTATAAACACAATTTTTCAAGAGATTTTGATATTGCCTCTGAAAGTTTTAAAGGCTTAACGGTTCAAAACGTTAATAAAAAAATAATGGAAATTGGTTTGGAAAGGTCAAAAAAATGACGTCAATGTTAAAAAAATATGGCATATACCGACTAGAGAATAAAAGTCAGCATTCAACATTAAAACTTATTTGCTAAATTCACATAAAATCCCTGTAATCCTAATTCTAAACGCAAGTTATCAAGACTAACATAAATTTTTCCAATCTTATAACCGTCCACTCCATTGATTCCAGAAACCCTTATCACCTTCCCTCACCACGCTGGCTCATTCGTCGCGATCGAGCAACAAGCGCGCTCAAGAAAGTCGCGAGCTTGCAAGCGGCTCTCTCTTCTTGCGCCCTTCGCGATCTCGAAGCCTCTCTCGACAGCATAAAAAAAGGCGATGAGAGCTGGCTGACTCTCTCGAACCTCGAGACGTGAGCAAATCCGCTTTGCCTTTAAAAAATCGCTAACACGCCATTTCTCGCCTGGAAATCTCTCTCTCTCTTTCTCTCTTTCTCGTCTTTCGCGAAATAGAGAGAGAGAGAGAGCGAGAAAAAGAGAGGGGAAGTATAGAGAGATAGAGGGGGAGAGAGCGCGATAGCGACACCACGCCTACGCGTATATACACCGCGAAAGAGAGAGAGGGAGAGAGAAAGAGAGACAGAGGGAGAGGGAGAGGGAGAAAGTTGCTCTAGTCTGGTGAATAATGCAGCCCGGGGTAATGGCGCTATCTCTGCGCATCTTTTATTAAACGCTCGCCTCGCTGCTATACCGCCCGTGCCCTACCACCCCCCCCCCCTCCTGCTCTCTTTCTCGCTGCCTTGATTCTGTGTAAGTGAGAGAGAGAGAGAGAGAGAGAGAGAG
>UELX01003662.1:2432-22100 GCA_900480035.1 Eupelmus urozonus
TAAAATCATATCTGCTTGAAGAAGTGTCATCATCTGATGAAGCATAAATGTTACTTTCACTTTCAGATGATAGTACAGATTTCTTGTGCCTTTTTATTCCAATATTATTATTCCTTTTACTGGATGATTGACTACTACTTGAATTATCACCGGAAACATAATTCCTTCTTTTTCTTTTTTTCTCAAGAGCACTCAAATCTATATTAAATAAAATCATTTATTTTTATTGATCCTATTATCTAGATTAAATAATGTGTTTATATTAAAAATAAGAACAAAAATATTTTTCGCATAGACAAACAGCATCCTAAAACCTTTCAAACAATTTATCTTTTTGTGACTCTTTTGTACATTTTTTTAATACTTGTTTCGGTAAATATTCTAATTGAACAATACATTTTGATTGCAATTTCACATCTGACAAATTAAATTGTTGTAAACCAGATTGTGAACCATATTGATCCAATGTTATATCATAAGATTCATCTGAATTTGTTTCAAATAAATTGCTTTTATCTTGGTGATTTTTACATATATTTTCTTTATCTGAATTTTCATTATTGTTGTTTAGTTTATTATTCAAATGTAGATGTTGACTAGTTTTATGTAAGTTTTCTTTATTTGAGTTCTCAGATAGATCTTTTAAATCTGAATCAATACTCTTGTTACTTTCAGAATTTTTTGAAGGTAACGATTGAATATCTATTGCTTTATGATTATCTAATGAATTGATATTATTCTCATCTTTTTTTGATTTAGAAAATAACTCTTCTTCAAAATCTTTAATAAATTTTTCATTTTCATCTAAATATTGTATTTCATTAACAATTTCTATATCTGAGGAACTATCTTCAAGCTCAATAGTAACATTTTCAGGATCATTAACTTTTGATGTTGGTAAACCTTTACCTTTTGCATCAGTTTTATGCCGAGACTTTATCAAGGATGTGTCAATATTCAAGTTTTGAAACCATAAATTATAAGATTTAATAAAATTAGATTTAGCAATATCAATATTTTTCATTAAATTTCCAAGACAGTTTAAAATGTCAGCAGCATTATTTCCAGCATCAGTTGTAACGTTTACTTCAGTTTCAGCAAATTTTATAGCTAATTGAAAGTGACTTATCATCTCAGTTGTACCACGGTTTATCTCCGTTGCTGTGTTAACAACGCAACGTATAAAAGCTGTTTTTTGAATTTTATTCAAAACCACTGATGAATCTGCCTTTAGTAACATGTTGCAAAAGCTCACACTTCCTATAATATTGGTTAATATATTAGCAATTACTTGAAAATATAAGAGATTTAAAAAGATAATACAATATATTAAAAATTTTTATATTTGTACCTTTTTATTGCTAACACATTGTATAATAAAATTAGACATAATACATTCATTGTTCATCATCGATAATCGAATATTTTATGAAGTAAATTTACACTCATCTAGAAAAATATTCATACCAATAATTTTTTAGTAATAATTAACATGCACTTCTCATCAAATTATATGAAATAAACTTACTATGGCATTAAACTATGAGAGTATTGCAATATGATCATGAGATTAGCTTAAATTTTAATAAAATAATCTTTACTTATACTGCGGTTTCTTTATTGAAAATAATAACTTTTTTTATTGAACAGATCTCCTTATATAAAATTAACAAAATTTTTAAGGTTAAGTTTTAAATAAAAAAACTGTCTTTACGATTTATACATTATTAACAGTGAATAATTGCAGAATAATGATGCGGTTATTAAAAGAGATATTAAAAAATACTTGGACTGCATTTGCAATTTTAAAATTGGTATTTTTTTTCAGTATTATATGTTAATATCCACAGGCTGTTGATGTCAGTCCGGCTTCTACAGAAAATCAACCACAACAGTAGACTACCTAGTTAGGTATTTACATTATTCTGAACAAAACACGAGACAAAAACGAGAATATGCATATATTCGTAATAATAAACTTGCATTGCTTCCGATGCGAGTAAATGTGAACTTTATAATGATAAAAATAGAGTATCATAACAATATTAAGTAAATATTAAATCTATAAATTATTACATACTTTTATAGAGAGTAATAAGAATTTTCATTTATTTCGGTTTTGCAGAAAAAAAAATCTGATTTATCAGAGAATTTTCCGAGGAATTTTTATTTTCAAAGATGAATGAATTAATCATAAATAATTTTTGTTACATACATTATTAGTTTCACTGGCATCATTAAGTACAATACTACAATTGCTCTTTTCAATAACAAATCCTGCCGCTTTACTACCTATTTTTAGTTGTGGTGGCTTCCCGTAAGAACTACAAGTTTGTTTTCAAGAAATTAAGATTTTAATATTTGTAAATTTGCTGCGCCCGAAATCAGAGAAAATGAGTTGAAGTCTAACCCTTATCATGGTCTAAGTTTAATTAAGACATCAACGAATAGGGGAGAAAGGGGCATTTTTAAAAATGTAAATATATCTTCGTTCTCGTAACGTCTTTTGCGAGGACCAATAAAGTTTAGGTATACATTTTTATCAAGGTCCAACTTTTGCACATAATTGCGAAAGCGAAAATTACAAAAAATAAAAAGTTTTAATCAATTGTTGTTTTTGAGACTTGAGAAGGCGATATTTTATATTAGGGAATTTTCGATTATCTAGGACCCAGTAAATATATTCAATAAGAACAAAATACTGCTTATAAAGGAAATATTCACGAATTTTTTAAGCTTTTAAACTTATTAAATAGTGCAGAAAATTATTAGTTATTAATTTTTAAAGTTTTTTCATAAGCTTGGGCACTTTTTAACGGACAAATACGGGACACATTTTAAATTTGTAAAAAAAATACCAAACTTTAATTTTTTGCATTTTTATTGAAAATTATCATTAGGACTTCTCATAATATTCAGGTTCGGGATAAGGAGGTCGGGTAAATGAGCTACTTGTGTTCTTAATAAGAACAAAGTTTTATTAAGTGCTCGGGTACAATTCTGGACGAGAGCCAACGGTCGGGTAAGGTAAATAAAAGATAGATTTATGAGAAGTGAGTATAAAGAAATTATGTTTATTAATGTTTGTTCATTCCTATTACAGAACTTTATGTTTAATGATTTCCCCAAGTTTAATTTCAAACTGATAAATGTAAATCACATGTAAATTGTACATATTACAATATTTCTTTCAAGTGAAAAGTACATATATATACATATATGTTTATTTTTTAAAAATAAATGAAAAATGTCTAACTACAAGCTAAATAAAAGAATTACACATAGTTTCACAAGTAAACAGGATGACTTCCGCAGATAGTCTTTTACTAACTACTATAATTAAAAATTAAAAAAGAAAATTACTCTTCTGCCATGAGAAGTTGAAAAAGCCACCAACTATATACATCGAAAGTAAATACCGAATGCAGCCAGATCAGCTCTTGTATATACTTCCCTACTTAATTTTGCGCCTTGCAAGTGCATTTTTCCAACTTTCTCGTGATATGAAGTTACGATTTTTCCTTAATTTTCTTTTAGGACACATATTCATCAGTATAAACTATCTTTCTTCTGGAAGTACGTAACTGACATCCTGTTTCATACCAACTTAAGATTTTTCTATTATAATTTTAGCAAAACACAAAAGGTTCTATCTCTACTTACATAATTTAGTTACTATTTACAAAAATGACAATATTCATTTTAATAGGAATAAAAAAATTAGCACTAGTTTGCTAGCTTTGCTTTTTTACTCTTCTGGTATATTATTAGTGTTGGAAGCTGAGATATTGTTGGGCTGTGGTACTTGTTGATCCGTAATTAACTGTGAGAAAAATTTTAAGATAAATTTTAATTTTATGTCATTCTGAAAATTTTCAACTAATTTACCTGTACTTCGTCACTGCTGCTGTTGGATTGCATCTGAGCTTGTTGTGGTAGTGGCATTGACGCTTGCATCGGCGCTTGTATAGGCGCTTGCATCGACGTTTGCATTGGTGTTTGCATTCTCATGTTTCCCATTGAGCTATTCATTGACAAATGTTTTGGTGGTCGGCCTCTTCCAGAATAAGCAGGCATGTGATTTACTCCTGGATAATTCATTTGTGGTTGATTCAGCATATTAAGTAATTGGCTTTGTTGATTGTACTGCGTTTGCGGCTGCATTTGTTGCTAAAAAAGTGATGAATTTAAATGTTATTTTATTAATTTTATTGAGTTTGTCTTATAAAATATTAAATCAACATTACTATTCCAGGTGCACCAAGCATATTTGTAGGTTGCATCGATTGTCCAGCAAAAGGATTTAAAAGCTGATTAACAGCTTGTTGATCAACAAAACGATACATATCGTATACAGCTTGTCGCGCAACTTGCTCCAGATGTTCAGGGGGCAAGTTTGGATACTGTGAAGAAAACATTTGAATAAAGTTATTTTTATTTCGTTAAACAATACTAATTATATAATGTGATTTTGTAAATGAAAATGCTATTTACGTCTTTTTGAATCAGCAACTTAATACTCTCTAGTTCTGGGAATGAGTTCATATTCATTAGCATTTGGTTGAAAGCCATGTTACCCATCATATTATTGCCCATATTAATCATTTGACGTTTTCCTTGTTTTTCTTCTTCGTATTCTAGCCATGCCTGCTTTCTTTCTTCTTCATCCAACTCTTCCTCTTCCTAATTATATAAAAATAAAAAATAATATTTTAAATAGTTGCAAATTTTATAAACAAAAAATTAGTTAAATCATATATATTACCTTATTTTCAAGCAAGGAATCGTGTTCATGATAATTATAAACAGCGTCCTTGTATTTTAAGAAAATTTCGGCTAATAATCGATCTTTCGGCAAATTCAACGTTATTGATTTATCCTCATAGGACTCAAACTGATACAGTTCCGCTAAATCGTTGTTACTATAATGACGTTCAATTTGTTGTTCGTCCACAACTCGACAAGCTAAAGACAACTTTGTCACTTGACGATTATAAATCTTTTCTTCCATAGTTCCAGCAGCGAGGAAACGATAAACATAACATGGCTTTTTTTGTCCGAATCTGTTAAAGAAAAAAACATCAAAAATTTGTGAAATGAAACATTTTTTTAGTTTTGAATATTTTCTATCAAAATAGAAATTTTTAAATTACAAATATTTAAAAAAAATTAAAATATAGTAATTTTATTTTAAAATTATTCTATTTCATTTATTATTAGTTTTGGATTAAACCTATAAAACAGTCTGTTATATGCTTAATTATTACAATAAATAAAAAAAAAATTTCAAGATTTTACCTATATATTCTGAATATACTCTGTACATCATGAGATGGATTCCAACTTGCATCAAAGATTATAACTCTGTTAGCTGCAGTTAGATTTATACCTAATCCTCCTGCTCTAGTTGATATTAAAAACAATCTTGCTCGTGTGTTATTCGGATTATTAAAAATTTTACACCAGGCACTACGATTTTCTGCGGATGTTGAACCATCCAATCTAAAGTAATCTAGTCCAAGAGACCAGGTACCACTGTGATTTTCTAAATGTTCAGCTTCTACACCATTCTGAGTTTCTTGATCAATTAAGTTTAAAAATTGTTCTATGAGTGTTAACGAATATAGTGATTGAGAAAATACAAGCCTATAAAGAAATAAGAAACATATATTATTATGAATTTGTAAAATATATCAGTAGTATTGTATTTCGTGGTTCATCAAAGTTGTTCAATAAAATGGAAAATACAAAACAAGTTTTTATTTTAAGGTAATTAAAATTATAATAATTACACTTTATCGCCGATTTGCTCGCTTTCTTTAAGAATGCCAAAGAGAAGAACAAGTTTGGTAGAAATGCGCAAATCTTCGAAGTGTTGTTCTTCAACAAATTTTGACCACCACGCTGATTCTTCAGTAGTTTCTTGTGGAGTAGGAACTATTTCTTCTGGTTCATCTATTATAAATAAAGTAAACAAAATAAAATAATATGAATTAATTTTATGTTTAAAAATATCTAAAAATTTATTTGATCGTGAACTGTGTTATTAATTGTGGAATAATAATTGTATATTAGAATATACCTTTTGGATTCAATCTAGTGCTGCGCGTTTTTACGATTGGTTTTTCAGCATCGGAATCGACGCATTGAACATCACTGTTACTTCCACTGTTCGAACTGGAGCTACTGTTCATTTCTGAGTCACTATCATCATCAATGAAGTCTTTCAAAGAACCTTCGGAATCACTAGCTTCTAAACGCTTTTTTTCATTAGCTTTGTCAATTTTTGCGGCATTTAAACGTAATACGTATGGATGCGTCCAAATGCGTTGCAGCTCTTGAAAATCAGCAAACAAGGACCCATTACGACCTCCATACCGCCTGTAATAATTTTAATATGTGAATAAAATATTCTATGTGTACAATATTTTTAATAAATACAAGATTTTTAACAATTACCTGGCAAAGTTATCGAGATAATGTTGGTACATTTTAATTTGAACTTCAGTTAAACGTACAAATATTACGTATTCTTGTTTTGGCGGCAAAAATGGTGTCAGAACTGAGTAATCAAACCTTTGGACACTACCCTCCAGCATTTTATGCAATACGTGAGCTCTTTTCTTCATCAACTTGACGTCATAAGGCGTAGAATCGTCAAATTGACCATTTGTAATGGGATTAACAAATCTATTTAAAAACTCCTTTTTCGTACCAAGCAAGTTGGGCTTAACAAATTGAACCATGCAATGGTCTATAAAATAGGTGAAAAATTAATTTTTGGTTTGAAAAATCAATTAAAAGTATTCAATGTATGTTCTCTTACATTCTTTAAGATTATTTTGAAGAGGTGTTCCAGTTAACACGATTCTTCTTCTAGTTTTTACTAGTTTCATAGCTTTGCTAAGAGCTGATTCTTCATTTTTGAGCAAATGACCTTCATCGCAAACAACTAAATCAGCACCTGGATCTACAAGTGACCTCATTATAGATTCTTGCATGGCTTTTCTCATTTTTTTTCCAGTACTAGTCAAGTTGCGGAACATTTCATAACCAATAATTAAAACGCCACCAGTTTTTTGCCAACTTTCTAGCTGGTATTTTCTCTCAATATTTTTTTTCATCCTGAAAGTAAAAGACAATACAGAAGAATGTTACGAAAAATAATGTTGATTCTTATATTTTTTATTATAAAAACATACTTGGTCAGTTCGTAAATTTCTATCTCATCAGAGTCCTTCACGTGTTTTAACCACGTTTTAAATTCATTAACCCAATTTAATACTGTACTTAAAGGACACACAATCATCACCGTGTTAACTCCAGTTTCTTCATGGCATAGCAAAGTATGTGCTAAAGTCACAACTTGGAAAGTTTTACCAAGCCCCATGCAATGAGCAATGATACAGCCAGAACCTTCTGATTTTTCTATTTGCTTCAAAGATTCAAAGCAAGCATCCCACATAAATTTGATACCTTTAGCCTGATGAGGCTTTAAACGTTTTACCAATTCCTTATGTACAACGACAAGCTCCTCTTTAGTCTCTTCATCAACATCTAGCACCAACTTGTCAACTTTTGTTTCACCTGCCAGCCTCGCATCATACATTTCATTAAACTAAAAAACATACAAATATTAAATTTATGCAAATAATAATTTGAATTAATAAATAATTTGATTGATTCTTCTAAACAAAAATGTAAATAAATCTTAATCTCTTTTTGTAAAAATATGTTCAAAATCAAAACGTTCCATATTTTATTATAAATACGTTTTGGATCTATTTTATATAAAATTTATCATATAATAAAAGTTATACTTATAGTGATTTCTAGATTTTTTTTACTTTTTGAAGTAATAATTCTAGTTTGAGAGAAAACTTTAACTAACCAATTTCTGTCGCTCGGCAATACGTTTTAAACGTTCTTCCTCATCGAGTGCAGCCTTCTTTGTGTCGTCAGCAACATGTCTATCTTTTAGAACTTTACGAATGTTTTTTCTTCCTTTTCCAGGAGATTCTCCATCTTCACTCTCACTCTCACTCGCCACTTTCTTTATTCGCCTCCGTTTTGACTTTGGCCTATTTTTAATGATAAAAAATTGTAACAAATAATTTACGTTTTTAAACTTAAGAAGTTTATTTTATAAATTACCGACTTACTTTTTTTCACTAGATGAGGTATCCGATTCAGAAGATTTCTTGCGACGTCTTTTAGTTTTCTTTTTCTTTTCTTCTTTTTCTTCTTCAGATTCGGATGCTTTATCTGAACCATTAGACTCCTCTTCACTCGTAATTTTTACGTCGGAATCAGAATCAAGCACACGTCGCTTTTTTCTTGGTTTTCTCGTTCTTTTTATCGGACTTTTGGAAGGAGTTTTTTCTTCATCAACACTGTAATATTATTACAGTAATAATAAGAATTTTAAAAAAAATATTAAATTTTTTGTAAATATGTAATTTTCTTTAATGATTCACCTTTTATCGTTTTCTTCTTCTTTAGCCCTTTTAGCCTCTTTTTTTGCTTGAGATTCGGCAAATTTTTCTTCTTCTTCTTCTGTATCTGTCATGCGATACGTTAATATCTTGTCCTGTTTCCATTTGCTTTTTTCTTTTTTCTTTTCATTCTCCTCATCTTCACTTTTACCATTTGATAATTCTCCTGTTGAGTCTTCTTTCTGCTCATTCTTTTTATTTTCCTTTTTTGATTTTTTACGATTTTTTTTATTTTCTTCCGCTTCGTCATCACCGACTTCCATTGCGTTGTCATCTTCTAAAAAGTCATAGTATACAAATATTTTTATTTAAAAAGTATAGTAATTTTTTTACTAATATTATTACTACAATTTATTAATTTTCAAACTATATTCAAAAATATTTAAGGAATGTATTTTACAAATAAATAATTTTATATATAAATTATATTAGCAATAGCAAAGCAATCAACGAAAATTTATGTAAGTTTATATTTTTCCTGTATATAGATCACTCTCAATTTCTTTAAAAAATGTTATAAAAAGTAAATAATAAACATTCACAGCATTTAGTTACTTTTTTCTAATTTTAAAAAGTAAACTTCAACTAAAATCAAGATTTTATTACAAAAAAACAAGCTACATTCAATACAAATGAACTTTCTGTCATAATTTGATAAGAGTCTCTCACCATTACTCGAACTTGTACAACTATTAAGTAGAGCCTCTTTAACGTTATTACATTCAGTCTCCTCAGCTAACGCTAATTCAATGTTTTCATCATCGGATAAGGCTGTTTCTTTGCCATTGGTTTTATCCATTGCTATGTCATCGTCGGAAACGACACTTTCGAAATCATTTTCATCGTTGGAATAATCTTTAACCGACTTTTTCTCGCTCTTACTTTTCTTTTTTGACTTGACGTTTGTCGGGCTATCAGCGTCTGACAATTCTTCAATAACTTCCAAAGCTTTTTTGGATTTCTTCTTGGACTCAAGGCTGTCCAGATTAGTTATACTGAAAAGGGTTTTCAACATTTGATTTAGAATGAAAACAATGGTTAGGTGTAACTTTATTAAACTAGTTTATTTAAGACTCATCGTCGATCAAAGTACTTTTACAATCATATAAAATTACTTTCCGTTATATTTTATATCAAAATTAAAAATTAAACGACTAAACATTAATTATAATTCTTTTACAATAATATATAATTACTTTCCGTTATATACTTTATAAAAATTGAAAATCATAATCGTACTTTTCTTTTTAACGGTTAATCACCTTTTCAATATACATTATTCAGTGTATTATACAGTGATTGCATAGTGTGTGTTACAACAAAAAGGTGTTAACAAATCAGTGTATTAAGTACTTAAAAAAATAAATCACAATAACCAAAATAAAAGAAGAGAAGTTATATCAGTAAGGGATATTAATACAGCAACAAATAAAACTTTTAACTTATTTTGCGTATAACAAACTTTGTAAGCATTTAGTAAACATAATACGTAAGTATAAAAAAAAACTTTCTTTCTCATATCTTTTTTTTGCTTTGTTTTCAAAATGTCGTAGAGTTAGTCTGGATACCTTTTAAACTTTTTATTTGCAACATATGTCTTGGACTTTTCCAAGGCCTTCGTGTACTTAACGAGAAGGCTTTGCGCCAAACGTTCCAGCTTAACTCGACACACCATACGCAGTTTCTCGTCGGCTATGTAGTGTTTGTTTTTCCGCACGTTGAAAGCCGGTTGCCTGCGGCGCTTTCTCGCTGCTGGCAAGCCTTCGCCGTTTTCCCGGCGCTTCTTGCCTCGGCGGCTCACCTCGTCGTCGCTGGAGTCCGACGAGCTATCGGAAGAAATGGAATCTCGTTTTTTAGTCTGTAATGGTAACTTTTTGTGTTTTTTCGACGCGTCTAACGATTTGCGTTTCTTTGTCTCTCTGCTTTTCTTTGACACAATTATGGTGCTGCAAGAGCTGTTCACCGATTTTTCCGAATCCGCGTCAAGCGAGTCAGAGCTACTGTCGCGAAGCAGCTTCCGCTTAATTTCGCGGTCATATTCATCTTCAGAGCCGGCATTAGATGTTTTAGCTTCAACAGGCGATGAGTGCTTCTCTTCCTCGGGCGACGTTGAACGTTTTGGCTTAAAGGTCTCTAGGCTACTGTTTATGGCCAAGTGTGGCTCATTTTCCTCCTCCTCTTCTTTTTCCTCCTCGACGACTTTTGATTTATCATTATCGTCCGAATGGTCCAAGTCTTTTTGTCTTGAGGCAATAAGCGTTTTTCTAAGTGACTTGCTTAGGATGGGAGACTTTATTGGAGTGTTTTGTACTTCCGAAGCTGTCGATTCGAATAAATCTTCAGAGTCGGAAGCTTTCTCTGCAGTCTTGTCGAGGTCTTCTGTAGAAGCTAATTTTTCAGTCTTTTTCTTGGATCGAGTTTCATCTCCAGAAAATATTTCTTCGCTATCGCAATCCGACACCTGTCCTGTAGAATCGTTTTCATCGCCTTTTTTTTGTGGCTTATCGTTGGTTTTGTTGGACTCATCTTTATCAGACTTTTTTGTGCTTAAATTATTTTCTTCATCTAGATTTGATTCATCACTTGGTTCTAAGTTCGATGATGCTTTATCACTTTTACCATCAGTTTTTTTAGAAAGACTTAGACTTTTCTTTTTACTAGAGTTAATTTCTTCTTTAGTTTTAGCATCTTGTTTCTGTATATTTTCATTTTCTTCATCTACATCCATATCATCCAATTTACTTTTTTCTGAAGACTTTGAAGATAAACTATTGTCTTTTTGTTTTTGGCTATTATTTTGTTCTTTAGATTTTAAATTTTCTTTTTCTGCATCTTCATCACCTTCATCTATGTTCATTTCATTAGATTTACATTTTTTATCAGTCTTTAAAGATAAACTATTGTTTCTTTGTCCGTTGCAGTTATTTTTTTCTTTTGCTTTGGTATCTTCTTTTTCTAAATCATCATTTTCATCAAAGTCATCCAAATTATTTAAGTTATCATCTTCTTCTTTTTCTTCTTCATTGTTAGATTTAGGATTTTCTTCTTCTGTTTTTTTATTACTTTCAATTTTTTCAGGTTCATTTAAATTGTCAATATCTTTTAAAGATTTTGATAATTTTGAAGATTTTGAAGATTTTGATGATTTTGATGATTTTGATGATTTTGAAGATACATTACTCGGTCGCCTTTCTTTATGATCTTTCTTTTTCAATGAAGAATCTGTTTTTTGTATATCTTCATCATCAGTAACTTCATCCAAAGTATTAGATTCATCTTTCCCTAAATACTTTGAAGATCTACTTTTTCTTTGTTGATCAATTTTCTCTTTAGAACTAGAAACTTTTGTTTCTATATCTTTATCATGCTCTGCATTTTCTATACTACTATCTGTACCACTACTATCTTTATGTTTATTTTTAGATTTTATAGATTCTTTTCCATTTGCATTAGCTTTTTTTGCAGAGTTAGCAACTGTTACGTTGTTTTCTTCTTCATCATTATTATCATCATTATCATCATCAGAATACAAAGGAAAGCGTTTTTTAGGAGTTGGTGGCTTAATAGACTTACTGCTACTACTACTGCTACAACAAGTATCTAACCAGGTTTCATAAGTCTTTGCAAATTTATTTCTATTATCCTTTAGTGATTTAAAAGAATTATCATAAATTCTTAATATATAGTGGGCAATAAACTTAGAATCACTAAGTACATTGACTTTCTTTTTAATAAGATAATCACTTTTATACTCCAAATCACTTTTTAAGTCTTCAAACATTTTTTGTACTTTATTTACTTCTTCAATTATGTGATGTTTTAATAAGATTTCATGCTTTGCTTCAACTTGTATTTTATCGGCATCTGATTTACTTGGAGTTTCTATAATGCTATAATCATCTAAATCCTGTTCTCCAATGCTAAGTCTGGACTTAGATTTTCTATTTTCCTGGGTCTTAGGTTTTTGAAATTCTTTACTTGAACTAGAATCAGACTCATTATCATTTTTAGTTTCAAGACTTGTATTTTTTTTAGATTTGTTAGGTTCTATTTCCTTCAATGTTACTTTACGCTTCTTTTTTTTTAAACTTTTTTGATCTGAATCAGATTCGGAATGTTTTTTCTTCAATGACTTTGTTACACTAATATTCTTTTTTAATGTTTTAGATTTTTCTTTGGAAGAATGACTTTTATCTGAACTTGAACTATCAGACTCTGAAGTATAGATGCTTTTGGAGAGTTTTTTTGCAATCGGTAAAGATGGTCTTTTTTTCTTTTCTATGTCACTTTTTTCATCACTATCGCATAACTTACTTAACACTTTATTTGTTTTTTTCAGTTTTCTTTGTTGTTGACGTTTTACATATGATCTTTTTTCCGTTTTATTGTGAATACGACTATGATAGTCTTCGCTTCCATCATCACTACTACTTTCACTCCAGTCTTTTCCTTTAGTCCTTCTGAAACAAAGTATCAATGTCCACGATACTTTACTTCGTTGCAAGTATCACTTTAATTTTATTTTGCAATCATGCATATTTTCTACTCGCCCTTCAAAATCACAACACTTTCCGGTGTTAGTAACTTTCCAACATCTTGATATGTGTCTTATAGACCCACTATTCTTGAAGAAGAAAGTTCAGGTATAAATGATTTTTCGAGATTTAATCTTGATAATGCTTTTATATGTGCATTAGACTGTTACATTCTTAATAAATGAATTATAATTTTGAACTAATGTTTTTCTTATCAAACACAAAGACTGTATTTGTCTTCCGTAGATTTTAAAAAATTAAAAATAAAAACTGTCAACTACACAATTGCTCAAAAAGCGGAAGATAATATGCATGAAAATGCATCAGGGAAGGAAAAACAATAAAAAAGAATAATGTTATGCTAATCACTGGATATGATATAGAATGTTTATAATAAATATTTAAAAAAAAACATGCGAAATGCTATAATTGCTAGATATTATTCTTCACCATTTTCAATGGAAAAAACTTCAATGTAAATGTTGAATGAATCTAGATTTTCAATCAGAGACGTTACCTCATAAGATTTTATGAATGTGTCAATGAAAAAATTGATATACTTAATAAAAGATTTTGATTGAAAGAGTTATAAATTATTTAATAAATGTCGATCTACCTGTGTTTTGCAGCCATAATTGAATAATTGTATCTGTGACTATGATGCGATCCTTCTTTCAATACTTAAAAATTAAAAAAAATCAATACTTAAAATTTGAAGATTATTAAGAAATCCAATAGATAGTTGTACTTTTACACTCACCTTGTTCAGCTTGCAAAGCTTGTTAAAACAATTGTGTTGTCAATTAAAAGACTTCTTATAAAAAATATTCCAGACTTGACAAATGGCATTTGCATCTTTTACAAAACACTGGACATGTCTAAAACAGAAAGCATTGAAAATCAGTTACCAACGTCCGCAAAAAGGCACAGAAAAAAAATTCCATACAGACTTTGCGTGCGTAGCAGGGCCGATTTCAACTGAAGAATGAAGAATTGTCACGGCTCAACAGACGTCGGTGGCCGCGAGAGTCAGTTCCGGCAAAGTTCCTCGGCGCTCTGTAAATGCGAGACTTAATAAATTATTCCAGCCTCAGTTCGCCTCGACAACCGTTCCAGCCTTCTCCCAACCACCCAAAATCCTCTTCCGCGACTCTAATCAATCCCAGCACGACTGACAGACGGTAATAAACAACGGAAATCCATCTCGGCGAGAGGAGAAAAAAAAAGAAAAGAGTCGAGCATCGTCTCTCTCTATACGGTGCCGTACTGGTACGGACCTGAGAGCGCGCGCGGCTGCGATGACGACGCCGCGCAGCTTGAACAAAAAAAAAAGCCTTGAAACCTCCTCCCCTCGGGGCCCCCCTGATATACTCACCCGGACACGCGATGTCCCTGGCAGAGCGACGCCTCCACGGCAAGGTAGATCGGCGAGCGCGCGGGATCAGCGGCTTTTTTGACTTTCTGGCGCCCTCGTGATAACCAAAAAGGATCAAACCTTTTTGAGAGCCGCGCGAGCAAAGGAGACAGAGCTATACTTGTATAGCTGCGCGCGCGCCCGCGCTTCCTCCTGCGCGATGCTTGTTATATATTCGCGCGCCGCCCCGGCTCCCCACTTCGTCCCTTCGATATGTATATATATGTAGATATATATATATATGTGTGTGTGTGTGCGCGTGTATATAGATATAGATGTATGCACGCGAGTCTAGCGTGCAGGCGGAGACGAGCGAGAGAGAGAGCGCGCGCACACGTTTCGTTTCGTTAAAATTATTACTTTAAGCGCGTCGAGTCAAGTGCTGCTCTCGGTTCGAGCTCGCCTCTCGGAGGCTGCTAGTCCCGCCCGGCGAGTCTAGGAGTCGCGGCGCGAATCTCGGGCGTATATATAAGACGACGCGGATATGCGCTCGCGGTCGGGCTGGCACGACGCACAACCCCCTTCGCACACACCCGACAGAGACGGAGTGAGCGACTACTGCCGAGTCGGGCAGCACGGAGATAGCGATTCGCGAGCTGGCGCATGCGCAGCTGGCTGCGCTGCAATTTTGCGCCTTTTTTAAGCCTGCCTCAGGGCTGCGCGGATGTAGTGCTTAGATAGATATAGGTATAGAGTGCCGGGCTGAGCGGAGCTGGCGACTACACCGGTGCGCCGGCGGGGGGCAGGGAAGGTCAGTCGCGGCTGGCTGCTGCGCATGCGCCCGGGCGGCAGACGAAAAAATTAGCGCTTTGTTGCTGCGGCGTAGGGAAAGTTCGTTTGCCGCTTGTTTATTTTCCATTGATTAACTTCGCTTTTGAATTTGGCGCGCTCGAAAAATTGCGCTTCACCTCGTGCCGATGCTTTTGATCTTAGTTGGAGCCCGGATAGCTCGGCCATCAATTTCCGATCGTTTGTATTGATTATTCGCCCGACGAGCTGCCGAGGAGCAGCGGCATGCATTTTTTAAAACTGCACCCTTGCCGCTTGCGTTGCTGCTACTGCTGCTGCTGCTGAATTGCTTCTTGGGGGAGAATATACGCCTTGTTGCTACATCTTGTTTAACATCGATTGGCTTTAATGTTTATATGTATTTAGCTTTTTCTTTATGAATACCGCGTTCTTTTTTTTCTTTTCCTCGGGGTAACGCTCTAAAGCGTAAAGAAAATCAACTGTTGAATATAGGCACTGTAAATTGAGCTATATCAGATAGAAAACTAAATAAAGTATTAAAAGAAATGGTTTTTAGTAAATTAATTATTTATTGCTTATTGGTATAGGAGTAAAGTTAAACTGAATTCTCACTAATGCAACAAATTTGTTTTAATTTTTTAAACAGAAGTACAAATACTATTCTTTACGGCAGGATTTCTTATTGCTTTTTAAATAATGCCAATAGTAATATAATTTTAGAAATTCATTCAATACTTTTTTAAATAATGCCAATAGTAATATAATTTTAGAAATTCATTCAATACTTTTTAAAATATTGCATTGATATATTATCAAGGAAATTGAAAATTTTTAAATTTGTGTAAAAAAACAAAACAGATAGACCTTGTAGTTCTATTATTAAAAAGTTTTATTAAAAATAATAGAAACTCAAATTTTTTGCCACTCAATTCCTCTTTGAAATTAACAATGCTATCCTGTTTTCTACTTAAAAAATTTACATCTTATTACAAAATTGTGATAAATTATTATTTATGTTCAATATTGGAACATTAATACAAATTTACAATTACAATCTTAATGAATAGACTAATAATAAAATTACTTCTTTTAAAAATCACTCACATATCTTTAATAATAAGAAATATAGCTAATATAAAACAAAAGTACTCAGAAATGTTTGATATAGTAACCTTTTAAATTTTATTCATGGAAATATTAATAATCTAGAATGTAGAATAATAAGGTCAGTTTTGTTTCTTATTATTAAAAGTATAAGAATAATTTGAATGATTAGAGTTCGTTTAATCTGTACGGTTGTCATTAGAAAAACAACACTCCTAAAGAGATTAGCCTCTTCCTCGTCCAGGTTGAGGTGCATTTGCCTGGTTTTGCTGATTGAGCCATGGAGCAGATCCTGTGCCCCTGCCTCGCTGATTCTGTCCTCTACCTCTACCTCTTGCTGCAATAAAATAATTGAACATTGATAACTTTTCAAAAACAATTGTAAGTACTCTGCTATAAAGACAAACCGATAACTAAAATTTAAAGTGATCACGATAGTCAATGTATGGGTTCGATACTAAATCTTATCGTAATAAATATATCAAGCGTAATACCTTGTGCTCGGAGAATAGCAGACTTCCCTCTGCCCGCTGTCCCAGAGCCTTTCCCACCAGGTCTTTTGAACATGGGAGCATTTTTCAGCATGTCGGGCAGTATGAGAAACCTGATCTTGGAGCCTCGAATGTAGACGTTCTCCAAATTAGCGACGCGTCCGTCTCTGTAGGTGACCGTGATATTTTGCATTTGACAGTTCATGTTATCCTCTGCCTCGATGAGCTTACCACGGTAGACCTCGCCGGTGTTCGTTTCGCAGGTTATGATGTGTCCCTCCGCTTCGTGCAGCACCTTTATTGGCACGCCGATCGACATTTTTAGCGAATTATTGTCTTAAACACTTGAGCCGAAAAAGTCAAAGGCTGCGTTTGTACTATAGGTCGCAAGGCGGTTCAGTTAAATAAATAAATTATCGCGATTAATAAACTATATCGACTCAGGCGACGCGCGGTATTGTTGTGCTGCTATACTCATAGCTTTTTTCTTCGGTAAAACTTGTGTAGTCCACGAGCGCACGGAATATACTCATATAGTATTATACGTAGTCAGAAAAATTAGATACTTCACCAGTAGGTATACGCAAATTGAGAAAAATTGACTGACTGGCTGAGTGCTAAAATTCAGTTGCGCTTTTTCTATTTTTTATGCATACAGCGTAAGATTTTCCTTTTAATTTATTTTGGTTGATAATTTGAAAAATTCTATTTAATATCAAACCAACAGTTACATTTTTTTCTGCACAGGTAATTATTAATTCTCTATACGTATATGAACGTACTGAATCCATTATTAAAGGTAAAATCCTTCTCTATTTTGCTATTTTAATATTTAACTTATAAAAATTATTTCAACAATAAGCGAATTGTATCTATTCTATAATTACATAAAAAAATCTTCCATTAATCAGTTATAAAAAATGTAATAGTCAATCAACCGTTGGTAAGTAGTCCACCAAACGCATAAAAAACGTACAAAAGCTTCATTGTTACCAAAAATTTTTTACAACAATCATGAAAAGCTAGCCTCTATGACCAAATTCGAAATTTATTTAGTGCAGCCACACTGAATCCCTAACTAAATTTATCATTTTTTTAATATTTATTTTGTAAGCTGCGGAGCGCTGCAGAGCCGTAATTCTCAGGCTCGCCGGAGCGCCGCTGCTATCGGCATCAAAACGTTCTTGTACTCGCGCTTCTCGGCGGCACAGTTACTGATCGCTGCTCTTTCCGGTTCGGGTCGTCGGATCGTGTAGACGCACTTCTACAACCATGACGTGAGTATAATTTTAATCCATCTGTTTCTTTGCAATCGCGGTGTAGGTTTTTTAAATTATAGTAAATACTGATTGTTAAAGGATTAATAATTCTTATTTTAACGTTATTTTTTTTAGTTGTTTTCGGAAAATCTATTGATATTCGCTTCGTTCCAAGCTGTTACCGTGCTGTCCTCGATACAGATTTCTTGTTATTTTCGTTTTACTTTTAATCGTAATCTTATTTTAACTATTTCTTTTGAGTTTGATACGTTATAGAAACTTTATAATTTCTTTTTACAAAAATTATTTTCGATTTTTCAACCTCCCCTAACCATGTGCCTATTTAGAGGTTAGGAAAATTTATTTGAACAAGTTTATTTTTCCATTATAACGATTTTTTCTAACTAAGCTTCAATTAATTTGTTTAACAATAATAAACAATTATTTTATTTCAGGTCCAAAGTATCGCGTGACACGTTGTACGAGTGCGTCAACGGAGCACTTCAAAATGCTCAAGACAAGAAGAGGAAGTTCCTGGAGACCGTGGAGCTTCAAATCGGTCTGAAGAATTACGATCCCCAAAAGGACAAACGTTTCTCAGGCACCGTCAAGTATGTTTTTACCTGCTTCGAAGTGCTCTTTTTGGTTTTTCTTGCAAGTTAATTTTTTAAAATAATGATAATATATCAAAAAGAGCTACTCCGTATGTCAGGGAGCTAAGTTTTATGCTTAGCGGACCTGCACCCAGGGTCTTAAATAAAATGGGGAGGTATTGTACCGAACCTTTTTTGAAAGCGTTTTTTGAATCACAGGGTCACATGCATATTGTGATCCTGCTGGTAAGTTACCCTTGGCATTTTTTTGTGAAGACAGGTCAATAAAATTATTTTCAAGTCTTGAAATTCCTTTTTCTTAATGTTGTAACTTTATAAGCAATTTGTAAATTGCTTTATTTTTGGCAAAAACTAGATTTATTGACCAACTTCATTATTAGTGGAATATGCTACTCAATTGTAAGGCAATATTACTTTCTATATATTAGCTCTATGATGGTATTTATTGCATGTATTAACAGATTATCATTGTTGAAATCATCTATTTCTGAGAGCTTTTAGATAGACATGTAATGGAGCTATTCAAAAGTAATTTGCATCAGTTTCAATAAAGAGAATTATTTTAATTTTTCAGGCTAAAGAATATCCCTCGTCCTAAGATGCAAGTTTGTGTTCTTGGAGACCAGCAGCATTGTGACGAAGCCAAGGCTAACAATATTCCTTTCATGGATGCTGAAGCTTTGAAGAAATTAAACAAGAACAAAAAGCTTGTTAAGAAGCTAGGTTAGTTGAAATTTTAATATTTTGTTATTTTTATTTGATGTGTATTATACCATCTGGCACATATCCTTCCAAAAAGCACCTGTGTTATCTATTTACCTTGTAGCAAAGGTCGTCAACGGAAGGAGATTAATTTCTTCACTAGGTGTGGACAATGTGCCTATCATGTTGTACCTCAATCCGTGTTGAGACAAAATTTACAATTAAATAATAGTATTTTTCGTAACAAGGGCATAAAGTTTCACACCCACGTGTGATTGCCGTGCACGAGGGTCGGCGAAGCCGG